>ML244956.1:4221-43354 GCA_005239495.1 Nicotiana undulata
GTTAAAATGAAAGGGGGCAGGGGTTAAATGAAACTGGGGTCGGGTATAAAAATTTAGAAAA
Organism: Nicotiana undulata; assembly: GCA_005239495.1. Classification (NCBI taxonomy): domain Eukaryota; kingdom Viridiplantae; phylum Streptophyta; class Magnoliopsida; order Solanales; family Solanaceae; genus Nicotiana; species Nicotiana undulata. Next base: position 4,283 of record ML244956.1, read on the forward strand.
TTAAAAGACCGTGTCGAATATGCGGTCAGGAATGCGATCGCATTCCTGACATGCGGTCCGCATATTGGACCGCAGAATGGCCCCCAGGTGGGCCAAATTTTGAAAACATTCTGCCCCGGTATGCGACCACTATGCGGTCCGCATACTCATTATGCGATCGCATTATGCTTCGCATACACGTTATGCGATCACATTATGCGTCGCATAACACCCCTTCAATTGGGAAGCGATATGCACGTGTATGCGACCACTATGCGGTCCGCATACACGGTATGCGATCGCATAGTGCATCGCATAACCCCCAATTTCTGGAAAAATTAAGTCCTTTCAAATCTGGGGTATCTTTACAAAAATTAGGGTCCGTTTTAAGAATTTCCCAGAGTTAACCACTCGGGGACTTATTCGGGCATTATTTTAAGCAAGAAATTTTACGGGTCTTTACAACAACTCCCTTACTTGGGCTAACAAAGTCGTGCATACCTCTTTGAAGGTAAAGTGTTTTCTCTCTCATTTATTCTTGTACATGAAATTTATTGTATCTAATTGATTCCTTTTTGTAGATCAATCTTATAGGCATGGAGCTCATGAAGAGGGTTTCAAATGCGGAGCAGGAAATAAAAGAGTGGCGGGCTGAAGCAAATAATTTGAAGGGGAAATATGACAACTTAAGGCTCGACATGGAAGCCTTAGAAGAAGAAAAGAGTACCTTGGATCGGCAGATGAGAATCATGGCAGCGGAGTTGGCAGTGGAGAAGGCTTCTTCTAATCAAGCGGACAAACACAAGAGCATCCTTGAGTCTTCATTTGCTGAGCAGTTGTCTCGTGCCTCAGAAGAAGCTAGGAGTTTAAAACCCTTGCTAGAGCAGAAAGAGGAATACTCAGGCGAGCTTGTGCAATCTCTGACCCAGACCCAGGAGGATCTTCGTAATGCCTTAGACAAGATTCAGTCCCTGGAGAGGTCTGTAGCACCTTTAAGAGCCGCCAAAGATACTGTTGAGGCTGAGAGGGACAGATTAAGAGCTGAGATCATGATATGGGAGAATGATTATGAATCTCTTGAGGAGGCGACTGTCAATGTTAGTTGGGCGTACATGAATTCTCGCCTCGGCACATTGACGGAAATGAGTCGGGAAGATTTTGACATTAACGCTGAAATTGCTAAAACCGAGGAAGCCATGGAGAAGGCTCAACAAGGTCAGAACACCTGAAGGTGAGACTCCGGCTGCTCAAGTCTCCTCGTCCCCAGCTGCTCCTGCTCCTTCTGCTAGTGAAGAAATCAATCCCCCCCCTCAAGACAATTAAGATGTTGGTTCCCTTTTTTTTTTATTTGATTGGTGGTTACCCCCAGCTCCATCGGGGTTAAGTTTGGATCTTTTAAAGTTCCCAACTGACAACTTAGGGGCACCTTAATGTACATACAATATATACGGCTAAGCATAAGTTTAATACTTAGTTTCTACTTAGCCGTTTTAACATATCAATGCAAATATGACTTTTGTTATTGAGTTTCTGTTCTACTATTCGAGTCTTTTGCATGCTTTATTTTTCAAGGTTTTAGTTTTACCTCTGATTTTTGCATATAGAATGCTTTAGATTACTCGCACCTGTTCGTAATAGGCACGGTATAATTTAAAATGTGTGCCTTTTTGTAGTAGGCATAATTTATGAAAGAGGGCCCTTTTTGATCGACACTTAATGAAGAAGACGTCTCAACTTCATAATGGTGTAATAATGCAATAGAGTGATAGGAATGTTTCACATGTTTAAGAATGTTTCTGAGAAAAGTTTTTTGTTTGAACTTTCACAACATTTTACATGTGTTTGATTATCGTCTAAAACTCATGTTGCAACTGTTTTCTTTTAACAGATTTGATATACACTTGTATTTCGTATGTAATAATTTTTCGAGTTAATACAAGAGAGCAACTGTTTTTCGTTCGTAACAGTTTTTTATTCAAGTTGGGGTTTTCACCCGTAACTATTTTTGTTGACAACAATTTTCAATAAGCATGAGGGAAATGCTCTTACATCCGTAACTGTGTTATTTGATAACAGTTTTTTGAATAAGTACAAGGATTTTGATATTTCATTCGTAACTGTTTTATTTGATAAAAGTTTTCTATATGAGTACAAAGATTTCGTAACTGTTTTTAGTTACAACAATTTTTGAATGAGTACAATGATGATGATCTTTTATCCATAACTGTTTTGGTCACAACAATTTTTCTTTTGAGTAAGTACAGAGATGAGCATTTCTTCCTTGTAGCTAATATTTTTCCTTTTAACCTGAACATGTTCGAAGGTTTTCTGGATCAGGCTTTGTGTTTGAATCTTTGGCTCTTTCGATTTTGCTCGTACCACTTGACTTGTTGGGTAGATGGATCTTTAGGCTCGAGCTTTGACTTTTTGATAGTCTTGTTTGCCTCGTCTTAGCCTTCCATACTGTATAGTCCCCCAAGAGTTTGAGCTTTAAAGAATGAAATCTCGAGCACTTGACTATTCCTTCCTTGTGGTCCTTTTCCTGAAAAGGAAAAACATTCGGGACTCGAAGGTATATAGTTTTTAGATGATGACTGCTTAACCCTTTAAAACGTCCATCATAAAGTGTAACCCTAGATCGGGAATTCAATTACTTCCTCGCGTCTTTGCAGGTCTAATATCATCATCTGGTGATGGGTTAGCTTTATGCCTATCATCTAAAAAGGTTAGTAAAATTTTAAATGTTCAAAACAAAATTGAACGTGTGATACCTGACCGGGGGTATTCCTTTTCCTTAGAAGTAGTACTTCTTCAAATGGATGGCATTCTAGCTTGTTCGTAGTATTCTGCCGTCCATAGCTTCTAGCTCGTAAGCACCCTTCCCAGCTATGCCTTGGACTTTGTAGGGTTCTTCCCAATTTGGACTTAGCTTTCCTGCTTCTTTTGTTGACTGAAAGACTTTCTTAAGAACAAAGTCCCCAATCTTGAAGTATCTGAGGCGAGCTTTTCGGTTGTAATAACGCTCTATGATTTATTTCTGAGCTGCCATCCGTATTAATGCGGCTTCTCTTTTTGTTCGAGTAAGTCCAGATTAATGCTCAACTCGTCGTTGTTTTCATCCTCTGCGGCTGTTGTAAACCTTGTGCTTGGTTCGTCAATCTCCACGGGTATTAAGGCTTCTGAGCCATAGACAAGTGCGAACAGAGTTTTTCCCGTGGCTATTTTTGAAGTTGTTCTGTATGCCCATAATACCGCTGGTAACTCATCAGGCCAATTTCCTTTGGCTTTTTCCAGCCGCTTTTTTAGATTGTTGATGATGATTTTATTTGTTGACTCAGCTTGACCGTTAGCCACAGGGTGATATGGCGTTGAAGTAATCCGTTTGATTTGCCAGCTTTCGAAGAATTTCGTGATTTGCGAGCCTATGAATTGTGGGCCATTATCACACACGATCTCCTTCGGTATTCCAAAGCGGCATATTATGTTTTGCCATAAGAAGCTTTTAACTTCCTTTTCTCGCACCTGTTTGAAAGCTTCTGCCTCTACCCATTTTGTAAAATAGTTGGTTAGTACGAGTAAAAATCGTACCTGTCCATTAGCTGTGGGACGAGGTTCCACTATGTCCATACCCCACTTCATGAAGAGCCATGTGGATATTACTGGATGCAATAGTTCCGCTGGTAGATGCATGTTATTGGCAAACCTTTGACATCGGTCGCATTTGGATACGAAATTCTCAGCTTCTTCTTCCATCTTAGGCCAATAGTACCCATCTCTGATTAGGGTTTTTACCAAGAATCTCGCCTCTGCGTGATTTCCACAGTGTCCTTCGTGGACCTCTTTTACCACAAACTCTGTTTGGTTAGGTCCGAGGCACTTTGCTAGGGGACCTCCGAACATCTTGCGATATAATGAGTTGCGAATGAGGCAGTACCGTGAAGCTTTGCTGCGAAGTGCTTGAGCTGCTTTTTTATCTTCAGGTACGGTGCCATTTTGAAAAAAAATTAAGATTTCGTTTCTCCAATCCCAGGTTAAATTGTTGAAAGTTACCTTATTTCTGTCTTGGTCGATCGTTGAATGGAATAGATGAACGACAATTGCATTATCTTTGTTTGTTACTTCCGTGAGTGCTGCGAGGTTAGCTAATGCATCTGCTTCTGCATTTTCCTCTTTAGGTATTTGTATTACCTTACACGTTCTGAATTGTCTCAAGAGTTCTTGTGCCTTTTCTAGATATTGTTGCATTCGAGTCTCTCGAGTGATGTAAGTCCCCTGCATTTGATTTACCACCAGCTGGGAGTCACTTTTTATTGTGATTTGCTCAATTGAGAGTTCTTGTGCCAGTTCTAGTCCTGCAATAACAGCTTCGTACTCTGCTTCATTGTTAGTTATAGGATAACATTTGATAGCTTGTCGTGTCTTTTCACATGTGGGTGATATTAAAACTATGCCTAAACCGGCATCTTTTATATTGGAAGAACCATCGGTAAATAGGGTCCATAGACCCGGATTAGCACTGTTAAAGAGTCGTAACTCTTTTTCCACTTCAGGGACAGTGCTATGACTAAAGTCAGCGACAAAATCAACTAAAATTTGTGACTTTATTGCAGTCCTAGGCTGATATATTATATCATGCTCGCTTATGGACCATTTGGCCACTCTTCCAGATAGTTTTTGTTTATGCAATATATTCCTTAATGGATATGAAGTCACAATAGTGATTGGATGACATTGAAAATATGGTCATAATTTCTAGATGCCATTATTAAAGCTAAGGTTAACTTTTCTGGATGTGGGTACCTGGTTTCAACATCTAGTAATGTTTTTCTTACATAATAAATAGGAGATTATTTACCTTTATCTTCCCTTACCAATACTGCACTTATAGAAATTTCTGCGACAGCAAGATAAACGTACAACATCTCCCCTTCCTTTGGCTTTGATAGCAGCGGGGTTTTGATAGATAAGCTTTCAGATATTTGAGAGCCTGTTGACATTCTTCAGTCCATTCGAATTGATCTTGCTTTTTGAGGACTGAAAAGAATTTAAAACTTTTCTCGGAAGATTTGGAAATAAATCTTCCCAAAGCTGCAATTCTTTCTGTTAGTCTTTGAACTTCTTTTTTATTTGTTAGTATATCAGGTATTTCCTCTATAGCTTTAATTTGAGCAGGATTTACCTCTATTCCCCTGTTTGATACAAGGAAACCCAAAAACTTTACCTGATTATATGCCAAAAGCGCATATTTCTGGATTCAGCTTCATATTATACCTGCGTAAAATTCCAAAGGTAATAGAGAGGTGCTGGAAATGGTCTTCCGCCCGTGTTGATTTTACCAACATGTCATCGATGTAAACTTCCATCGTTTTTCCCAGATGTTCCTGGAACATCTTGGTCACTAGCCTTTGATAGGTGGCTCCAGCGTTTTTAAGCCAAAAGGCATGACTTTATAACAATAAGTCCCCATGTTCGTAATAAAGGAGATTTTTTCCTCATCTGAGGGATCCATTTTGATCTGATTATAACCAGAATACGCATCTAGAAAGCTTAACAATTCATGTCCTGCGGTGGCTTCAATCATTTGATCTATATGTGGTAATGGGAATGAATCTTTGGGGCATGCTTTATTTAAGTAAGTATAATCTACGCATACTCTTCATTTTCCATTCTTTTTAGGTACTACCACAATGTTAGCTAACCAGTTAGGGTACGTTACCTCTCGCATCAAACCATTTTTCAAGAGTTTCTGTACTTCTTCGTCAATTACTTGGTTCTTGAATGGTCCTTGCTTTCTTTTCTTCTGCTTAACAGGTACGAAGGATGGATCTTCATTTAGTTTATGAGTCATCACTTCTGGTGGGATACCTATCATATCTGAGTGTGACCACGCAAAGCAATCTGCGTTAGCTTTTAAATAATCAATTAACTTACCTCTTCGATTGGGGCTCAGCCTCGTGCCTATATGCACTTTTTGTTCAGGTTTTTGTTCAAACAATGGAACTGTCACGACCCAAATTCCTATTCAGGTCGTGATGGCGCCCAACACCGGAGTCAGGCAAGCCAACACTAGTTACTAACAAAATTTCTCAATTTAAATGAGATTTTCAAATACTTACCCAGTTTTAATTTAAGAAATCCTTTAATAAAAATGAGGAAGTGAAGCAAGTTGATTTAAAGTAACTCGAAAATCATTTGTCAGCATAAACAGAGTAGCAAAATACTAGCGAATCGACTACGTGTTCCAAGACCTAGTGTCACAAGTCCACAGACGACTAGTGGAATATACAAATAGACAAAATAAATGTACAACTGTCTGAAAAGGGGTAGACAGAAATATCCCAAAAGTAATAGGAACTCCACAGTGCTGCTGAGGACGCCAGGCAGAGCAGCTCACCGTGTAGTCTAGTCCAAGTAACACTCTCAGGAACGCGCTCCGGTATGATAACCAGATGCACCAGCCTCAGGACCTGTACAATTAAGTACAGAAGCGTAGCATGAGTACATATAAACAAATATGTACCCAGTGAGTATCCCGTCTAAACTCGAAGAAGTAGTGACGAGAGGTAGACGTGTCACTCACTAGGGTTGTTATCGATAATATGATTTAATAAATCTAGACAGGAATAACATTTATGGAAAACAAGTAGACATGGAGCATCAGTACATAAAGATAACGATCTACTTGCAAAGGCCAAGTAACAATATTTAATAAAAATCATGAGTTTCTTTCCCCACAGAACAATTGCATTCGGTAAGAATAATAATAAGACTCTCAATCAAGCACATAACATATAATATGTCGAGGCGTATGGCCTAAGCGACGCAAAAATTTAAATGTGCACTACCGAGGGTCGAGCGACACGAACCATAGATGCATCTGTTACCCCGCTCGCAAATCGATCATGCGACGCGGTTGACATAAATATAAGGCTACCCCGCTCGCGAATCATACATACGACACGGGTGCTCGTAGACATACACAAAATTTGTCAGGAAATTCAGGAATTTCTCATGAATTATTCTTAAATTCAGAAATTTAAGCACTTTGAACTTACACATAGCTTCCGAAATTCTCATGACAATTTCAAGGACAATAAGCAACCAGAAACACATGTAAGGATACAGGTAAGGCACATAAAGGCATGCTTGTGAAATCCTAAATTCTACCCGACACAACAGAGTAGTAGCTACGCATGGACTCTCGTCACTTCGCGCGTACGTAGCCCCCGCAAATAAGGACAATTATATCGTTTACATTTACCTATGGGGACGATTCCCTCTTACAAGGTTGGAAAGGAGACTCACCCCGTGTAGAATCAACTTCCCGGTCAAGAACGCGCCCGAAACTTCAAACTTTACACCCGAGGACTCGAAACTAGTCAAATGGTATATAAATGTGTCAATGCATGCTCAAAGTATGGAAATTCTCATACTTATTTAGTAAATTCACTATTCTTGAAGAAATCCCAAAAATACACCACCGAGCCCACATGCTCGGATTCCGAAAATTTTCGAAGATAACACTCACTCATAGTCTAAGGATCAATAATATATAATTTTGGTATGATTTCATGGTAGAAAGGTGGTAAAATTCCCTAAAGTTCATCAATCCTAAGTCTTCACTCTAACCCCTTGATTTCCACTAATTAGATGTTAATCTATCTAAGTTTTGATGTAATAAACCAACATTTAAATGAAAATTACTTACCTCTTAGTAGCTAGGCCGAATACCCTCTTGAAAGCTCTCAAAATCGCCAATGGATGAGAAGAAATGGTGAAAAATGACCAAATCCCGTATTAAATGAGATCACTGCCTCTAGTGATCTCGCACCTGCGGCTCGAGGACCGCACCTGCGGTCTCGCACCAGCGACCAAATGATCCCACCTGCGGAGATGGACAAGGAGGTTTGTGGCCGCACTTGCCGAAGAAATCCCGCATGGCGAGTCCGCACCTGCGGGAGAAGGCCCCCACCTGCGGTTTTGGGCCAACTCCCCTGGGGTCGCACCTGCGATCTGGGCAACTGCACCTGCGGTCACACCAGATCTGGTGCACCAGCAGCTCAAGCTGCTGGTTTTTAGGCTAGTGGGGGTGTCCAGGAGGCACCTGGGCCTACCCGAGCCCTCGCGCAATTATACCAACAAGTCCTTAATCATATTACAGACTCGCTCGAGCCTTCGGAACACCCAAAACAACGCTAGACTCACAATCACCCCTCAAAACCCCTAGAATCAAACTTAAGAATTTCTAAGTTCTTGAATTCAGTTTCAATGCGCCGAACCAACCTATACCACTCGGAATGACACCAAATTTTGCAGGCAAGTCATGAATGACATAACGGAACCATTCCCGGTCTCGGAATTCCATTCGGACCTCGATAACATAAGATCACGTTCCAAACCAAATTTCAAACTTAAGGAAACTCTATTTCGCTATTTGACGTCGAAACGCTCCCGGGTCATCCAAAACCCATTCCGGACATACGTACAAGTCCGAAATCATCATACGAAGCTACTGGAATCGTCAAAACTCGATTCCGAGGTCGTTTACTCAAAATGTTGACCGAAGTCAAACTTGGCTCTAAAAGCCAACCTTAAGGAACCAAGTGTTCTTATACTATTCTAAACACTGCCAAATCCCGAACCACCCGTCCCCGCAAGTCACAAATCATGATAAGCCGGTACGAGAAGTCTTATTTAAGGGAACGGGGTCCGAATACGCAAAACGACCGGTCGGGTCGTTACATTCTCCACCTCTTAAACAAATGTTCGTCCTCAAACGGGTCTAGAATCATACCTGAAGGACTGAATAAGTGTGGGTATATGCTCCGCATGTTCTCCTCGGACTCCCAAGTCGCCTCCTCGACCGGTTAGCCCTGCCACCGGACCTTTACAGCAGAATTCTCTTAGACCTCAACTAGCGGTCCTGTCTATCAATAATAGCAACTGGCTCCTCCTCGTAGCCTAACCTCTCATCCAACTAAATAGTACCAAAATCAATAACGTGAGAGAAATCGGCGTGTTATCTCCGGAGCATGGATACGTGGAATACCCGATGGACTCCCAATAAGCTGGGAGGTAAGGCAAGCTCATAAGCAACCTCTCCAACTTGCCTCAATACCTCGAAAGGACCTATGAACCTTGGGCTCAACTTTCTCTTGTTCCCGAATCTCATAGTACCCTTCATCGGCGAAACCTTCAGCAGAACCTTATCTCCCTCCATAAATGACACATCACGCGCCCTCTGATCCGCGTAGCTCTTCTGTCTGGACTATGCTGTGCAGAGCCTCTCCTGAATTAACTTCACCTTCTCTAAAGCATCTCTCACCAGGTCTATACCATATAACTTAGCCTCCCCAGGCTCAAACCATCCGATAGGAGAACGACATCGCCGACCATATAAGGCCTCAAATGGAGCCATCTCGATGCTGGACTGATAACTATTATTGTAAGAAAACTCGGCCAAAGGCAAGAACTGGTCCCACTGGCCTCCAAAGTCAAGCACACATGCTCTGAGCATGTCCTCCAATATTTGAATTGTACGCTCCGACTGACCATCAGTCTGGGGATGAAATGTTGTGCTGATATCAATCTGAGTACCCATCTCTCTGTGCAATGCTCTCCAGAAGTGCGAGGTGAACTGAGGACCTCGATCTGATATGATGGACACTGGTACACCGTGCAACCAGACTATCTCTCGAATGTAGATCTGGGCTAGCCTCTCGGAAGTATAAGTAGTAGCCACATGAATGAAATGCGCCGATTTGGTCAACCTATCCACAATAACCCAAATCGCGTCAACCTTCCGCAACGTCCGAGGCAACCCAACCACGAAGTCCATAGTAATGCGCTCCCACTTCCACTCAGGAATGGGCATCTGCTGAAATAGGCCCCCGGGCCTCTGGTGCTCATATTTAACCCGCTGACAATTAAGACACCTAGCCACATACTCCACAATGTCCTTCTTCATCCGTCTCCACCAGAAATGCTGCTTCAAATCACAATACATCTTCGTAGCACCAGGATGAACAGAACACTGCGAACTGTGTGCCTCCTCTGCCTCAAGCCATCAACATTAGGAACACACAAACGACCCTGAAGTCTCAGGACACCATCCTTGCCAATAGTAACCTCCTTGGCATAACCCTGAACCACTGTCTCCTGGAGCTCTTCCAAACACGTATCATCATATTGAGCCTTAATCTCCCCTAATAATGAAGACTATGCAACCATATGAGCTAGAAATCGACTAGGCTCTAAAAGGTCTAATCTCACCAAGCGATTGGCCAAGGACTGAATGTCCAAGGCTAGAGGCCTCTCCTCAGCTGAAATGTAAGCCAAGCTACCCATACTTTCCGCCTTCCTACTCAAAGCATCTACTACCACATTCGCCTTGCCCGGATGGTAAAGAATGGTGATGTCATAATCCTTTAGTAACTCAAGCCACCTGCGCTGCCTCAAATTAAGATCCCTCTGCTTGAACAAGTGCTGCAAGCTGCGGTGGTTTGTATACACCTCAAAAAACACCCAATACAAGTAATGCCTCCAAATCTTAAGAGCATGAACTATCGCCGCCAACTCCAAATCGTGCACAGGGAAATTCTTCTCATGAACCTTCAACTGGCGCGAAGCATAAGCGATAACTTTCCCTTCCTGCATCAGCACACACCCCAAGCCAACGCGTGAAGCGTCGCAATACACCGTATACATCCCCGAATCGGAAGGCAATACTAAAACTGGTGCCGAAGTCAATGCAGTCTTGAGCTTCTGAAAGCTCGCCTCACACTCGTCAGACCACTTAAATGGAGCATTCTTCTGAGTCAATCTAGTCAATGGGGATGTAATGGATGAAAAGCCTTCCACAAATAGCCGGTCGTAGCCTGCTAGACCCAAGAAACTCATGATCTCTGTCGGTGAAGTAGGACGTGGCCAACTCTGAACCGCCTCAATCTTCTTAGGATCGACCTTGATACCCTCTCCAGATACCACATGTCCCAAGACTGCCACGAAATCCAACCAAAACTCACACTTGGAGACTTAGCATATAGCTTTTGTTCTCGCAAGGTCTGGAGCATAACTCTCAAATGTTGCCCGTGCTCTTCCACGCTACGTGAGTAAATCAAAATGTCATCAATGAAGACGATGACAAAGGAATCAATATACGGCCTGAAAACCTTGTTCATCAAGTCCATAAATGTTGTCGGGGCATTAGTCAAGCCAAAGGACATCACCAAGAACTTATAATGGCCATATCTCGTACGAAAAGTAGTCTTCGGAACATCCGAAGCCCGAATCTTCAGCTGATGATACCCTAATATCAAGTCAATTTTAGAAAATACCCTGGCACCCTGTAACTGGTCAAACAGATCATCGATGCGCGGCAATGGATACTTGTTCTTAATAGTTACCTTGTTCAACTGGCGGTAATCAATACACATCCTCATAGACCCATCTTTCTTCTTCACGAATAGAATTGGAGCACCCCACGGCGATACACTCAGGCTGATAAACCACTTAGACAACAACTCCTCAAGCAGCTCCTTCAACTCTTTCGGAGCCATACGGTACGGAGAATAGAAATAGGTTGAGTGCCTGGAGCTACATCAACATAAAAATCGATATCTCGATCCGGACGCATGCCCGGAAGGTCTGAAGGAAAGACATCCGCAAACTCTCAAACAACTGGCACTGAATCAATCATCGAAAACTCGGCGATGGTGTCCCGCACATAAGCAAGATACGCCAAACAACCCCTTTCGACCATATGTCGAGCCTTCAGAAAGGAAATAACTCTACTGGCTGCACTAACTGAGGAACCTCTCCATTCCAGCCTAGGCAACTCGGGCATGGACAAAGTTACCGTCTTGGCATGGCAGTCCAAGATGGCATGATGAGGAGATAGACAATCCATGCCCAGGATAATCTCAAAATCAACCATGTCGAGTAATAGAAGGTCCGCTCTAGTCTCGAACCCACAAAAGGTGATCACACAAGACCGATAGACCCGGTCTACCACCACAGAATCACCCACGGGTGTGGATACATACATAGGAGAAGCCAAGGACTCACGAGGAACACCCAGAAAACAAGAAAATAAGGCTGACACATATGCATAACTAGATCCTGGATCAAATAGCAATGATGCCTCCCTACCACATACTGAATAGTACCTGTGATCACGGCGTCTGAGGCCACTGCATCTACTCGGTCCGGAATAGCATAGAATCTGGCTGGAGTACCTGAAGACTCACCTCCGCTGGACTAAATAGGAGCTAGCTGAGCTCCCCCTGACTGGCCTCCACCTCTAGGACGACCTCTACCAGCCTGCCCTCCACCTCTGGGTGGACGGGGTGCCGGTGCTGAGTATGTGGGCTGGTAACTCTGCTGAACAGCCTTGCCCCGAAGTCTGGGACAAGTCCTCCTCATGTGGCCTGAATCCCCACACTCATAGCATCTCACTGGAGGCATGGCCTGCTGCCCTAAAGAAGAAGAACCCTGAATAGCTGGGGGACGGTGAGAAACCTTTGGCATAGCACTAAAGTAGGAACTGGGAGAACCCTGATGACCTGAATACCTGCCAGAAGAACCCTGAATGGCTGGTGGGCGGTAAGAACTCTCCAGCATGACACTGAAGTAAGGCCTCACTGGAGCACCACGGGGAGGTGGTGGAGGAGTTGAATATGGAGGCCTGCTAGGCTGGCCTCTGCTGACCTGACCCCTGCCCCCGCTTGAGGCGCCTTAAAAATCTCCAGAAAATCTAACTCTCTTGTCCGGATGACCCTGCTCTCTTCCCCTCAATCCGACGAGCTATCTCGACCACAAGCTGATACGGAGTACCCATCTCCACCTCTCGGGCCATGTTGACCCTAATGCCTGAGTGCAACCCAGCTATGAATATCCGCACTCTCTCAGCCTCTGTAGGAAGAATCATAAGGGCATGACGGGACAACTCTGAAAAACCTGGCCTCGTAATCCGTCACTGTCATCTGCCCCTGCTCCAGCTGCTCAAACTGATACCGCAACTCTTCCCTCTCGGAGGGTGGAATATACCTGTCCAGGAACAGCTGAGTGAACTGCTCCCATGATAGAGGAAGGGAACCTGCTGGCCTACCCAGGATGAATGACTGCCACCATCTGCGGGCCCTGCCCTCTAGCTGAAATGTAGTGAAATCAACTCTGTGGGACTCCAAAATCCTCATGTTGTGTAGTCTGTCCCTGCACCTGTCAATAAAGTCCTGGGCATCCTCACCCCTCTCACCTCCGAAGACAGGAGGGTGCAATCGAGTCCATCTATCAAGTAACTTCTGTGGATCGCCGTCCGCGACTGGTGTAAGCTCATGTGCTACTACTGGCTGTGCTCCCCCCGCGGGCAGAGTACCCGGAGTCTGATATATTGCCGCTGCATGACCTGCGGCCTAGGTGGTAGGGGTCTGAACTCCCCTTCCCGCCTGAGATGTAGCAGGATCCGCTGGAAATAAACCAGCATGGGTCGTAGTGTCCATGAACCGCATCATACGACCCATGACCTCCTGGAAGCCTGGTGCAGTCATAAAATCCATCGAAGCTGGATCTGCTGGGGATACCTCACCCTGCTCCTCAGGGATAGGATCCTTTGGGGGTGCTAATGGAGTAACCCTGGGACGCCCCCGTCCCCTACCTCGGGTCGGTGCCCTCCCCCGGCCTCTGCCACGGCCTTAGACTATGGGGGTAGAGGCATCTCCCGGGCATGGAGTATCAGCTACACGAGTACTCACCATCTATGAGAGAGAGTAGAAGAATGAGATTCAGTAAGTCCATCGACTGCACGATAGAATAAGACACAGGTGCTCGTAGACATACACATAATTTGTCAGGAAATTCAGGAATTTATCAAGGATTATTCTTAAATTCAGAAATTTAAGCACTTTGAACTTACACATAGCTTCCGAAATTCTCATGTCAATTTCAAGGATAATAAGCAACCAGAAACACATGTAAGGATACAAATAGGGAACATAAAGGCATGCTTGTGAAATCCTAAATTCCACCCGACACAACAGAGTAGTAGCTACGCACGGACTCTCGTCACTTCGTGCGTACGTAGCCCCCACAAATAAGGAAAAATCAATCATTTACATTTACCGATGGGGACGATTCCCTCTTACAAGGTTGGAAAGGAGACTCACCTCGCGTAGAATCAACTTCCTGGTAAAGAACGCGCCCGAAACTTCAAACTTTTACACCCGAGGACTCGAAACTAGTCAAATGGTATATAAATGTGTCAATGCATGCTCAAAGTATGGAAATTCTCCAACTTATTTAGTAAATTCACTATTCTTGAAAAAATCCCAAAAATACTCTCCCGGGCCCACATGCTCGGATTCTGGAAATTTTCGAAGATAACACTCACTCATTGCCTAAGGATCAATAATATATAATTTTGGTATGATTTCATGGTAGAAAAGTGGTGAAATTCCCTAAAGTTCATCAACCCTAAGTCTTCACTCTAACCCCTTGATTTCCACTAATTAGATGTTAATCTACCTAAGTTTTGATGTAATAAACCAACATTTAAATGAAAATTACTTACCTCTTAGTAGCTAGGCCGAATACCCTCTTGAAAGCTCTCAAAATCGCCAATGGAGGAGATGAAATGGTGAAAAATGACCAAATCCCGTATTAAATGAGATTACTGCCTCCAGTGATCTCGCACCTACGGCTCGAGGACCGCAATTGCGGTCTCGCACCAGCGACCAAATGGTCGCACCTGCGGAGATGGCCAAGGAGGCATGTGGCCACACCTGCGGAAGAAATTCCGCACCGGCGAGTCCGCACATGCGGGAGAAGGCCCGCACCTGCGGTTTTGGGCCAACTCCCCTGGGGTCGCACCTGCGATGTCTTGACTGCAGGGGTGGTATTTTACCTGCGATCTGGGCAACCGCACCTGCGGTCACACCAGATCTGGTGCACCAGCAGCTGAAGCTGCTGGTTTTTATCCTCGTGGGGGTGTCCGGGAGGCACCTGAGCCCACCCGAACCCCCACGCAATTGTACCAACAAGTCCTAAATCATATTACGGACTCGCTCGAGCATTCGGAACACCCAAAATAACCCCTCAAAACCCCTAGAATCAAACTTAAGAATTTCTAAGTTCTTGAATTCAGTTTCAATGCGCCGAACCGACCTATACCACTCGGAATGACACCAAATTTTGCATGCAAGTCATGAATGACATAGCGGAACCATTCTCAGTCTCGTAATTCTGTTTGGACCTTGATAACATAAAATCACGTTCCAAACCAAATTTCAAACTTAAGGAAACTTTATTTCGCTATTTGACGTCAAAACGCTCCAGGGTCATCCAAAACCCATTTCGGACATACGTACAAGTCCAAAATCATCATACGAAGCTACCGGAATCATCGAAACTCAATTCCGAGGTCGTTTACTCAAAATGTTGACCGAAGTCAAACTTGGCTTTAAAAACCCACCTTAAGGAACAAAGTGTTCTTCTACTATTCTAAACACATCCTAATCCCGAACCACTCGTCCCCGCAAGTCAAAAATCACGATAAGCCGCTACGAGAAGTCTTATTTAAGGGAACGGGGTCTGAATACGCAAAAGGACCAGTCGGGTCGTTACAGGAACAACTTCAAACTCTTCCGTAGTTGTTTTGATGTGCTCATCTTCCTTCGGTTCTTGGATGACGTCCGGTCTGGAGTCTATGTCCGTAAGATTTAATGCATCTTACGTGGTGACTTGATTCACCTTCTCGTGGGTATCTTCTTCCGTATCTATTTGAACACTTATTTCTTTTGTACCTGTTCGGTCAGTAACGTTTTCCGTACCTGTTTGGCCGATAAGATCTGTTTGGGAGATTTCCCTATCCTTCGGTTCTTCCATTTCTACTTTTTTGCTATAATGCACCACAAAATTTATATTTCTAGAGGTCTGCTGATCACCTATAATCTGTCTGACTCCCCATTCTGAAGGGAATTTAATCACCTGATGTAAGGTGGACGGTACTGCTTTCATGTCGTGGATCCAGGGCCTTCCCATGATTACGTTATAAGCCATGTCAGTATCAACGACTTGGAATTTGTTGTTTTTATTTACTCCCTCGGCATAAGTGCTAAGTTTAATTTCTCCTTTGGTTATCACTGTGGAGTTGTCAAGCCCTGATATGGCTCGTGCCTTTGGGATCACCTTGATGTTTTAGACTTCAATACTACACAATAATATAAGTTAATTGTGCAGTACCCAATTTTTGAGTGTTGTCTAATAAGAAGAACCTGGTTCTTTTTAGTATACTACTTACTACTGTTTGCGGAATAATTAAGTAGTAATAGTAAAGACACATGGATTTTTACGTGGAAAACACCTGGCTCAAAAGGTGAAAAAACCACGACCTACTCCTCAGTAGGATTTTCTCAAACTCTTCACTAAAACTCTGAGCCAAAACGGACTTACAAAATAAACTCTTTTGTAATCCTAGGACTAACTTTAATCCTCTTTGTATCAACTAGCCTCTAGCTAATTTCTACAGATTTCAAGCTAACTCTAACTTGATCAATTTATACCTATTACAATTGCTTCTAAGTAAGCTGAAAACATACAATGTTAAAACTCCCACTACAATCAACTAGACTCAATATACAAACAATGGAACTGTTTCTTCTAGTTGAACTGTAGCCTTTGTATCGCATAACAATTCTGCTTGCAAAATATCTCTGGAACTTTTGCTTCAGAACTTGATTCACTTTAGTACTTGTGCGTCACCTCTTTCAGCAGTAATATATTGATCATTTATAGAGTCCGTTTGTTGAGTCCATGATTCAATTCTGATCCAACTCTTCCTTGGTAAACGAGTTTGATTGTAACTCAACTTCCTTCCTCTATTTCTGTCCCAGCTGAAATCAACTTCTGTCCTCTCTATCATTTTGCAACCTTTTTGTATTAGGAGACATTCTCTTAGTTCTTTGATACTCAGCAATCATTGATATCTCCTAGGCTTGTACGATTCTTGTTCCAACTGCTTCATTCATATGTGTTGCTATGATGGACCTGGTTCAACTTGTCACCTTTTGTCAATCTTCAAAACCCATTCAGTGACATGGGCCACCAAATTCCCCCTTTTTGATGATGAAAAACTCTGTGCTTTTATCCTGTATACACATCCAACACTTTGTATATTTGTGAGCATTAATCATCAAGTATCAGGTTCATTAGGTTATAAATATCACTTTAAATAAAAATTGAACAACACAGCACATCTTCCCCCTTTGGGCATCATCAAAAAGTTGCAAAATGATACTTACCAGTTATTAATTCTTACTCATGGACAATTTAGGCAACTGCATGTGCAAACATGATTAATCAACAGAAGAAACCAATAATGTAAGCTAAATTATAAATAGAGACATTTTTCAAAACACCAAGCTTTCATTGATTAACATGGATTATCAACAAAATAGATTAAAATCAAAAACATCCAAAACATGAGTAAGACAGAATTAAAAACTAAAACAAAAGACATTTGACACAGTCCCGAACTGGGAACTTGATAGGATATGAAGGGGTAGTTCTGGAAATTCCTAAGTTTGCGGTGGTGTAAAAGAGGTAGGATTCTTGGTTTGGAGAAGAGACAGCATTTGGTGTAAGACACCCTCGTTTTTCTCCTTCTCCTTGGCTAATTCAGCTTTGAGAGCATCACGCTCACCTTCCACCTCAACTAAGCGAGTCTTCAAATGAAGGATCTCCATATCCTTTTGCTTGCTTTCCTGCACCAGAGTACAGACCTTGCTGTTGACTGGTTGCTTCCGAGATGAACCAGGTTCATCTGCCGGGGCACTGACAGTGTAATCACATGACAACAAAGTGTCCTTCCCAAAGAAATCCTTTGCAGTAGCCATTTCAGCCTTCTTTGTGGGGACTCCAAAATGAGCCAGAATTGCAGTAAGATAAAGCCATAAGGAATTGCATGGGCCTTGGTTCCATTCACCACTCTGTCCAAAAGCTGGATGATTAAAGATGGCCACTTGATTTGCTTGCCTCTGTATAGGCACTCCATGAGCGTTAGATCCATGTAGTTGGCAATGTGCCCGCGTTCTTGTCTGGGCAGCAAAAATTTAATTACAAACTCAAAGAAAAACTTGTGTTTAGGCTTCATCTCGCTTTTGTACACAGCCCTAGGCTCAGGCTCTTCTTCATTGTCATAAAAGAATCTAGTGATGTTGAGTGTTGAGGCCATTCCATCCAAGCAAGGCCATCTCTGCCTTGTATAGTCTTCATAGCCCTCAGATGGAATATCTAGAATGATTCCCAGTTCTTGAGCGTCAAAGGAGACTTCAAATC
Source organism: Nicotiana undulata (assembly GCA_005239495.1). Taxonomy (NCBI): domain Eukaryota; kingdom Viridiplantae; phylum Streptophyta; class Magnoliopsida; order Solanales; family Solanaceae; genus Nicotiana; species Nicotiana undulata. Next base: position 22,592 of record ML244956.1, read on the forward strand.
CCCCGACCAATGATGTAACCCTTCCTCCAATCACAGTTGCATTCCCCATGAACTCCACAACCTCATATCTGACCAGCCTGCCTTCCAAACGAAGGACCATGTCCTTCCAGCCTTGCGCTGCCAGAATATCCACTAAGTAACTCATACCCGACTCCTCCAAATCCTTCAGTAACTTTCCTTTCAAGATATATCTCTTGACAAACATGGCAACTTTGTCAGTAGATACTTCTCCAACCTCCCTCTCGTCATCTCCACTCCATTTAGGATCATCATCTCTCTCAACAATCTGAACTTTCTTCTTTGACTTTACTTTAGACCTTGTCCTCGTAGATGTACTCACGGTGGTAGCAGACAAGGTGCTGACTTCTTTGTGGAAGTCTTATTGTTGGACCAGGTCCAACACCTCATCAACAGCAATAGCCTCAACAGGCTCCCCTACTTTCGCTTTCCCTTTCTCTGCCTTCTTTGTTTTGCTCTCTTGCAGAGCTTTTTCCAGCTTCTCTTCTTCTTTGCGAACAGTATTTCTCGTAGCTCGTACCCTTGGAACAGGTACACCAACAGACTCATCAGTTTTCCTTTTCTTTGAGGTAACTGAGGCTTTAGACTTGATGGAGTTTGGAGTCCTTCTTTTCTTGGGGTTGTATGAGTCCCCCAGTTTCTTTAGTCTCTCAACCAAGGTTTCTTCCCCAGAAGAAACACGTTCAACTATCTCCTTCATCAGCTTTTCTAATCCAGCAGCAGCTTCCTCAACTTCATTATCCCCCTATCACTACGACATCATCTTCAGGATTCTCAAGAATGGGGCCACAAATTTCAAGTGTGGAACCATCCTTCCCAGATCCCCTCACACCTGCATCTCCCTCATTCTCAAGATTTTTCCCAGTTTTCCTTTGCCTACTTGGCACTTTCATATCCACCACAGACCCAACCAGCACAAATCTATTTTCAGAATTTGACATAGAGGTAACTTCAGTATTACCTTTCTCAGCACTTGACGAACCAGGCTCATCGTCTTCATGTGCTGATTTAAACGATTCATTGGACGAATCTTGTTTGGGTTCTTCTTTAGCCTGTAATAAATCTTCCAAGAACTTTTCTCGTGAACCTGAAGCCACATATTTTCGTGCAAGAACCTTGACACGACGGGGTTTTGGGGCTGGGGTAGGGTTTGGTGTAGGTTTAAGAGCATCATGGTATTCAGGGGTTTCATGTGTCTCAGAGGATTCAGAACTGTAGACCGGTGGAGAATCAGACTCATATACTCCTTCATCGTAGTCACGATTTTGAGAATCAGATGAAGCATACAACATGGTATTTAATTTTTGAGAGAAAAAAAAAGAGAGGGTAAAAGGCAGTAGAGATTTGAGTGCTGAGTGAATTGAACAGGGTTCGTCTATTGCTTTATCACCATGGGTAATGACGGCCTATTTATAACTTGTGGCCGGGGGTGTTTGTAACGGAAGTGTATTAACACAAGTAGGATACTAATCGATTAAGGACTGTTAGTGATTGGACATTGATTAGACCGTTTCTTTCCCCCTAAAACTAGGCTAATTTAATGTGACGGAGCTTCATGAAACTGGTTCATTATTTGGGTAAGTACGAGAATTTGAACTGAACCGTTAATGGATAGAGCCCTACTCATGTATGACTATACTTGAATTAATACATGTATAGAGACGATAACGTACCTTGTCAGTCATGTAAACCAGCATGGATGAACCAGGTTCATCCTGTTAAAAGTCTTTATTTTGCCTCAATTCACAAAAATAGAGAAACATCATTAGCAGCTAGGGAATCATATTAATACACGGCAGAAGAGTATGGCAATAAAGACATAGAACTGAGCAATGATTAATCTGATTAAGTACCTAATTAAAATTTCTAGCCAGAAAACTTTCCTTTTTTTATTTTGTTTTTCAATTAGGTGATCTTAATCATCCCTAATTCAAGCATGTTTCTCTCATAATGCTCCCTTCTTAATGCTTTGGTAAATATATCAGCAATTTGATGATCAGTGGCATAAAATTCAATTGAGATCATCCCCTTTTCATAGTTATCCCTCAGGAAATGGTGCCTAACATCTATGTGCTTAGTTCTCTTGTGATGAACCGGGTTCTTAGTCATACTAATTGCACTGGTGTTATCACAGTAAATAGGAATGCATCCCACATCTCTACCAAAGTCCAGGAGTTGTTGCTTGATCCATAGAAACTAGGCACAGCAAGAGGCTGCAACCACATATTCAGCCTCAGCAGTGGACAAGGCTACTGAATTTTGTTCTTGGTGGCCCAAGATACAAGGTAGGAGCCCAAAAAGTGAGCCATGCCTGAAGTACTTTTCTTGTCAACCAGGAAACCTGCATAATGAGCATCAACATATCCTACAAGGTCAAAATTACTACCTTTAGGATACCAAAGGCACAAATCAGTGGTGCCCTTCAGATATCTCAAAATTCTTTTCACTGCAGTAAGATGGGTCTCCTTTGGATTGGATTGAAACCTAGCACATAGTACCACACTGAACACAATATCAGGTCTACTTGCAGTAAGATATAGTACAAACCCAATCATCCCTCTGTACGTCTTCTGATCAACGAATGAACCAGGTTCATCCACATACAATTTTGTAGCTGTGGCTATTCGGGTATCTATCTCCTTTGAATCTTCCATTTTTAACTTCTTGAGGAGTTCTCTCACACACTTTTGCTGATGAATCATTGTTCCATGTGGAGTTTGTTTGATTTGAGACCTAAGAAAAAGGTTAGCTCACCCATCATACTCATTTCAAACTCACTCCCCGTTAATGTAGCAAATTCCTTGCTGAGCTTCTCAGTTGTTGCCCCAAATATGATATCATCAACATATATTTGTACAATCAGAAGATCTTTTCCCTTTTCCTTTAAGAACAAAGTACTGTCTATTTTGCCTCGTTTGTACCCATGTTCCAGCAGGAATTTTGACAATCTCTCGTACCAAGCTCTAGGTGCTTGCTTGAGACCATAGAGAGCCTTGTCAAGTTTATATACATGATCAGGTGATTCTTTGCTTTCAAAACCAGGAGGCTGTTTTACAAATACCTCTTCCTTCAAATAGCCATTGAGAAAGGCACTCTTGACATCCATCTGATGCAAAGTGAATTCCATGTGTGCAGCAAATGCTATAAGAAGTCTGATTGCCTCCAATCTTGCCACAGGAGCAAAGGTCTCATCATAATCAATTCCCTCTTCTTGGATGTATCCTTGAACAACCAGTCTTGCCTTGTTTCTTGTAACAGTTCCATCCTCATCGAGTTTGTTCCTGAAGACCCGCTTGGTTCCAATTATTGATCTGTCCAGTGGCCTGGGTACCAACTGCCATACTTGACTTCTCTCAAGTCTGTTATGATGTTCTCAAGAGGGTGAGAACTCTGATATTTGTGTGGTTTAAGAACCAGTTTCTCACTTTTGGATTGTTCCATGTTGTGTTGTTGCTGTGGAACATGATCAGGGCCAGTATTTTCATGAGGAATTCCCCCTGTCGAGTTACGTGGGGTTGCTGGACCTGGTCCATCACCTGTTCCATCTGCCATAGGTGCTTCAGTATAGTCATTGCTCCTCACCAGTCCAAGCCCCTCATCTTCTGGTTCCAGTCTCTCAGATAAAGTGTTAGTTTCATCAAAACAACATGTACACTTTCTTCTACACACATAGTTCTTTTATTGTATATTTTATAAGCTTTGCTATGTGTAGAATATCCCAAGAACACTCCCTCATCACTTCTGGGATCAACTTTTCCTAAAGAATCTTTGCCATTATGATGCACATAACACTTGCATCCAAAAGCCCTAAGATGGGATATGTTGGGCTTTCTCCCGTTAAGTAATTCATAGGGAGTTTTCTCTATCAGAGGTCTGGTCATGCATCTATTGATAATATAACATGCAGTGTCAATTGCTTCTGCCTAGAAGCTGGGAGGTAGTTTGCTTGATAGAAGCATGGTTCTTGCCATGTCTTCAAGAGTTCTGTTTTTCCTTTCAACAACCCCATTTTGCTGTGGGGTTCTAGGAGCAGAAAAATTGTGATTCACACCATGTTCATCACAGAACTCAGCAAACTTAGCATTCTCAAACTCAGTACCATGGTCAGATCTAATGGATGCTAGTTGATGTCTTAATTGATTCTGAATCTTCTTGACAAATGAGGTGAACATTTCAAATGCTTCATCCTTAGATGCCAAGAATAAGGTCCAAGTGAACCTTGAGAAATCATCTACTAGCATCATCACATATCTCTTCCCATTTCTACTCAGAGTTCTCATGGGACCACACAGATCCATATGAACCAGTTCCAACGTCCTGGTGGTACTGACCATTTTCTTACTTTTGAAAGAAGACCTTACCTGCTTCCCCCTTGCACATGCCTCACAAACCTTGTCTTCTTTGAACTTAATGTTAGGAAGCCCTACCACTAAGTCCTTAGAGACCAGCTTGTTAAGTTGAGTTAGACTTACATGACCAAGTCTTTTGTGCCACATGAGGGGATCACTGTCAAGTACACTAAGGCAAGTGAGTTCATTGTTAGACAGTGTGGACAAGTCAATGACATAGATATTGTTCATTCTTTTTCCCTGCAAAACAATCTTGTCAGTAAGCAGGTTGATCACAAAACATTTTGTGGAAGTAAAAGCGACAAGGTTACCTCTGTCACACAGTTGTGACACACTGATAAGGCTATATTTCAAGCCATCTATCAGATACACATGTTCAATTGAACGTGTGTCATCTTTACCTACCTTGCCGACCCCTATTATTTCACCTTTCTTTCCGTTTCCAAAGGAGACATTTCCTCCTTTGAGGTTTTCAAGTGAAAGGAACCGTTCCTTGTTCCCTGTCATATGGTTAGAGAAACCACTATCCAAAAACCAAAATTGGCTGCTTCCCCTCACTTGTACCTTCAAAAGAAAATCAAGGGTTAGTTTTAAGAACCCAAACTAGTTTGGGTCCTTTTCCATGAGAGAATGGATGAATCAGATTTTTTCTCGCCCAATTTGGTAGCCAGTTTTTCTTTTTAATGAATTTCTCATTTTTCTGACTGGCCTTTTCTTTTGCAGAACACTCATATTTAGAGTGGTCAGTCTTCCCACAATGGGTGCAAATTTTATTTTCAGGGAGAGTGAGATACTTGCTTTTGGGATCCCACTTAGGCAATTGACTCCCAAAACCAAGCCCTCTCCGGTTGCTACTATGATTCTCTTGGAGCCATATTAAAGCATCAGAAGACTTATTCCACTTACGTGTTCTATCGAATTCATGTTTGACTTTGCCAAGTTCTTCTTTAAGAAATCTTATCTTCTCATCTTTGGCATACATTTTATATTTCAATTTACCTAAGTCTTCTTCTAACTTAGCATGAGAGTGATCAACTACCTTTTTACTAGATCCTAGTCTTAACTTTAAATTTTCATATTTTAATTCAAGAATCTCAGTTTCGAGTGGTTGAACTTGGTTCATCAAGACAGTGTTTTTCTTTTCAGATTCACTGGCCCTTATTTCCAGGTCCATGCTTTTTGCTCTCAGCATTGCACACTCTTTAGATAGTTGATCTTTCTCTTTAGTTGTCTCCTCAGAATCATCAATGAACTCAAGTAGCAACTCAGAGAGTTTCTCCTTAGATAGAAACTTTATTTTTGTTTTAAGATGTGAGATACTTACTTGTGGTTATTCATAAGTCTCCTCATCGGATTCTTCAATTGCCATGAGAGCTTGATCTTCTGTCTCACCATCTTCTGATTCTTCATCTGAACTTTCCCCCCAAGCAGCAACCATAGACTTTGTAATAGTTTTCTTGGGTTGGACCAGTTCCTTCTTCCTGTTCTTTCTTTCATATCTCTCCTTCCTCCATTCTACTTCCCACTGGGGGCAGTTCTTGATGAGATGATCAGTTTTTCCACACTTTTAGCATCCCTCATTAGCTGGTCTTTTAGGAGCCTTTGCCTTGTTGATGTTTCCTTTTCTATAGATGCCTTTCTTCCTCATGAGAAAGTTTCTGAATTCTTTGGTGATCATGGCCATCTCATCATCCTCCAGATCTGCTCCCTCTGTGATCCTTAGTGCTAGACTTCTTTCCTTCTTTGGGGCATCCATTTTCATGGTCTGCCTTCTGAGTTCATAAGCAGTAAGTTTGCCAATCAACTCATCTAGTCTAAGGGTAGCCATATTTTTGGATTCCTGGATAGCAGTTATCTTGCTTTCCCAGGAGATAGGCAGAACCCTTGTCAAAATCTTCTCAACCTTGTCTTCTTCAAGGATGACTCTTCCAAGAGACTTGAGTTCATTAGTCAAGGTTGTGAACCTTGTGTACATCTCCTGAATTGTTTCTCCTTCCTTCATAGTGAAGTTTTCATACTGAGAGTATAGCAATGTACCTCTAGACCTCTTCACTTGAGTTGTTCCTTCATGAGCCACTTGTAGAGTATCTCAGATTTCCTTGGCAGTGGTGAAACTTTGGATTCTGCTGTATTCATCTGGGCCTAGTCCACACACTAGCCACTTCTTGGCCTTGGCATTCTTCTCCCATTTCTTTAGATCCTCAGCTGTGCAGTCAACCCTAGTCCTGGGCACATCTACTCCTTCAGCAATATTCTTCATTGTTGCAAGTGGTCCATCAGTGACTATGTCCCAGAGTTCATAGTCCTCTCCCATAAGGTGATCCTTCATTCTATTCTTCCACCAAGAATAGTACTGGTCGTTGAAGAGTGGTGGCCTTGCAATTGATTGACCTTCCCAGTTCCCAGGTGGTGCACTCATCTTGATCTTTTCCTAGGTGTTAGCCTCTTCAAGGATAACCCGCTCTGATACCAATTGATGTTTTAGACTTCAATACTACACAATAATATAGGTTAATTGTGCAGTACCCAATTTTTGAGTGCTGTCTAATAAGAACCTGGTTCTTCTTAGTATACTACTTACTACTGTTTGCGAAATTATTAAGCAGTAATAGTAAAGACACATGGCTTTTTACGTGGAAAACACCTGGCTCAAAAGGTGAAAAAACCACGACCTACTCCTCAGTAGGATTTGCTCAAACTCTTCACTAAAACTCTGAGCCAAAACGGACTTACAAAATAAACTCTTTTGTAATCGTAGGACTAACTCAATCCTCTTTGTATCAACTAACCTCTAGCTAATTTCTATAGATTTCAAGCTAACTCTAACTTGATCAATTTGTACCTATTATAATTGCTTCTAAGTAAGCTGAAAAGATACAATGTTAAAACTCCTACTACAATCAACTAGACTCAATAGACAAACAATGGAACTGTTTCTTCTAGTTGAACTGTAGCCTTTGTATCGCACAACAATTCTGCTTGCAAAATATCTCTGGAACTTTTGCTTCAGAACTTGATTCACTTTAGTACTTGTGTGTCACCTCTTTCAGTAGTAATACATTGATTATTTATAGAGTCCGTTTGTTGAGTCCATGATTCAATTCTGATCCAACTCTTCCTTGGTAAACGAGTTTGATTGTAACTCAACTTCCTTCCTCTATTTCTATCCTAGCTGAAATCAACTTCTGTCATCTCTATCAGTTTGCAACCTTTTCGTATTAGGAGACATTCTCTTAGTTCTTTGATACTCAGCAATCACTGAATCTCCTAGACTTGTATGATTCTTGTTCCAACTGCTTCATTCATATGTATATACTATGATGGACCTGGTTCAACTTGTCACCTTTTGTCAATCTTCAAAACCCATTCAGTGACATGGGCCAACACACCTTATTTCCCTGGAGCATTTCTTCCACGACTCTTAGCAAGATGATGTTAACTGAACTACCTGGATCAATCAACACTCTTTTAACGTTAGTGTCATGAATGAGTAAAGATATTACCAGAGCATCGTTGTGGGGGAGCATTAGTCCGCCAAAATCTGCATCATCAAAGGTTATATCATCCGCGTCTGGATTTTCTCGAACCTGCTTTCTGTGTGTAATTGTGATTTTCGAGGCTACTTTTCAAACTATTCCGTTTACTTCCTCTCCTCTATGTATCACGTTGACGGTTCTTTTTGGAGATGGAGGCTTCGGGGGTTCCTGCCTGCTCTTCATGTATGCCTGTTTTCCTTTATCACTAAACAATTCTGTTAAATAGCCTTGTTTCAATAATTGTCCTATTTCACCTTGTAAAAACCTGCAATCCGCAGTTTTGTGTCCATGATCATTATGGAATTCGCACCAGAAATCTGGATTCCTTTTATTTGGATTTGACCTCATTTTTTAGGCCATCGGACCTTATCTCCCATGTTTCTTAATATTGAAACTAGTTCAGGGGTACTTACATTGAAAGTGTGATCCCCAATTCGTGTATTACCTCTGCGTCGTTCATCTTGATCCTTTCTGGATCTAGATGAGGACGAGCTCATATCTCTGCTTGATGGTCTATATTCTGCCCTAATGTTTTCGAACCTGGGACAAGTATCTAGTCCCCGAGGGTCCCATATAAGGATCGTACCTGTTTTTTCCTGATTTCCTGTCTGATTCAGAATGTCTGGATCTGGTATGATATTCATCCCTTGAACGAGCAATGATATCTTCCTCTATTCGAAGTTTAGTATTGTACATGTTATAAACATCATTCCACGTTGTAGCTGGGAACTCTCTCAAGCTTTCCTTGAGTCTTCTCGTGGCTTCTAAGTTTTTGTAATTTAGATTGCTCGCAAATGCCATGGCTGCCCAGTTTTCAGGCACCCTTGGTAGTTGCATTCTTTCTCGTTGGAATCTGTCTACAAATTCACGGAGTAGTTCCGTGTCTCCTTGTTTTAATTTTAAATATGTCTTCCATTTTTTTCTCGACCTTTTGTGCATCGGAGTGTGATTTTATGAAAGAATCTGCAAGTTCAGCAAATGAATCTATAGAGTTTTCAGGGAGAAGAGAATACCAAGTTAGGGATCCTTTAGTAAGTGTTTCTACAAAAAACTTTACTAGGGCCGACTCAATTTCTTGTTTTGTCAGATCGTTGCCTTTTACTCCAGTGGTAAAAGCAGTCACATGGTCACGTAGGTCAGTTGTTCCGTCATACATAGGGACATCAGGCATTCTAAACTTCTTGGGTATAGGCAAAGGTGATGTGCTTTGTTTCCAAGGTTGTTGAGAATATCTATCAACATCAATGCCTTTGATAATAGGTGGTACTCCAGGAATTTGCTTGATTTGATCGTTTTGTTCCTTCACCTGTTTCTGCAATGTTAGTAGTAAATTTTGTAATTCAGGGTTATAAGTCATACCTGATCTCGTTTCGAGAGATTCGTTAGGAGTGTCATCCCTTGCTGAGTTTATCAACCCAGACTGAGGATTTTCCACGGTGAATGTGTTATTTGGAGGTGGTGTCAATGATGCAGGTGATGTCGCTGGTAATCCCCTTGCAAATTTTTGCAAAGCTTGGCTCACATACTCTGCAATCATTTTCTTTACCTGATCTTGTTCTACTATTTGATCATTATCGTTGTTGTTATTGTTGTTGTTGTTGGATCTCTCTTGGGATTGTTCCCTTGAACCTCTTGGGTATGGAAGAGGTGATGGAGTCCCATTTCTCTGTTGGTTATTGTCGTTGGGGTTTGGCATAGTTCAGAGGATATCGCTTTGAAAAGAAAACAAAGATTATCATATTCCCGACAACAGAACCAATTTGGTTAACCAAAGAATTAGATCCCTTGACTAAAGCTTATTTTTAGGAATGAACACGGGTTACTGATAATCAAGGAAATAATGATAAATAAAAAGGAGTAAGTAAAATAGACAATAGTATGATGCACAGAAAAATAAAGAGTATGGTATTCGTAGTCCAGATGCCCCTTACAAGTTAACTTCTATTCCCTTATATAGGGAATTCTTCATTATAACGTCTACCTCTTGCAATGATAACACATTAATGACTAATTATTACATTAATGTAATGTTACAGTGAATAACCGTAACTGTTGCATGAAGGTTGTGTGACGTGCGGATCATTAATTGAAGACCTTTGAATCTGCCCGTAGCTCTGTCCGGATTCATTCTGATCGTGTCTCTTCTTTGACTCAATCAAGTTGAGTCTTCCGTAGATGATTACTTCGTAGGTATATAGTGTTGTGCCTCTTGTCCTCGCACCTCCTTATAGGATCATGTCCAGCTGTCATGTTTTCCTTGTTCCACGTAACTGGCTGAATCATCAAGAATTATCATACATGTGAAGCTCTTTTTTACCAATACACCTATATTAGTGGAGAAAAACATAAGGAGCAATCATATGGACAAGAGTATGATATTAACTGAATAAGTGATCATAAATCTATCAATTCTGAAAGATTCAAGAGAACAAGATTGCAAGTTCTTGTTGATCAAAGCAGAATTCAGAAATAAGGTAAAAGATTTGATGAATTTAAAAAGGTTAATTGAATTGACCATATTGGAGGAGTATAAATTTTCTATCCTACAATAGTCATGGATTTTGGAAGATATATTTTTAAAGTATTCTTTTTCCTCGAGGATGAGCAAAAGTTCAAGTATGGGGGTATTTGATGGATATAAATTATTCATGTAATTTCATATGTAAAAAAAATAAGTTTTTAAAATAAAATATGAATAATAATATCCTATCCTCGCATATTTTCTAACAAATCTTGTAGGAAAAAGAAATTATGAAAAAGAAGGAAAAGAAGGAAAAGACAAGAGAATGAAGCAAAGCCACAGTTGCACACATCATCTTCATATTCGCAAATGTGGAATATGCATATGGGCTTATAGAAAGAGACAATTAAAGATGAAAAAGATCTATAGATGCATATGTGGAATCTATATACAAAAAGGTCACATTTGCATATATGGAACCTACATTTGCAAATCTAACACATGAAGTCAAGAATGAAAGCAAATGAGTCATATATGCATGTGTGGAATCTATATTTGCAAAGGTCACATTCCAATACGTGGAATCTATATTTGCAAAGGTCACATTCGCATACATGGAATCTAATTTGCAAATCTAACTCGTGAAGTCAAGAGTGAAGCTCAAGTACCATAGTTGCATATATGGAATCTACATACACAAAGGTCATTTGGCATATATGGATTTCACATTCGCAGAAGTGGAACATGACAAAATCTACTCATCTTTTCCTATAAATAGCAAGCTCTCTTTGTATAAGATCATCAAACTTTTGTAAGACAAGAACTAGTCTTGATCTTCTTTCTTTTCTTGTAGTAAAAACATTTCTAGTTTTCTAAATATCTTTTTTAGCTTTTCTTACTCCATAATGGAGTAATTTCTTTTTGGTGAGATAGTTGATGAAGCTTGATATATTTTATAATACTATCTTAGTTTTTATATATTCTTGGCTTGAAACTTTTTATTTACATTTCAAACTGTGCTGAAATTATGGGTTGTAGTTACTCTATCATCACATCTATATATTTAATCTCTAAGTTATTCATATATATTTATTTTGTAATTATCGCGGAGAAAAATTAATATATAATAATTGTTGAATAAAATAGTAGTGTGAAAGTAATTTTTCAGCAAACTATTTGTCACGACCCGATTTGCCCTCCAAAAAGGTATCGTGACCGCACCTAGTCTCTACGACTAGGTAAGCCTAAATTTGCGGAAAATCTTAATTCAAAACGATAAATTAAAGACAAAAGGAAAAAAAATATAAGTAGACATAACATAGCCGATCGGCATGTACAAGTATAACTCCCAAGACCGGAATGTCACATGATAGTCACAAGCTTCTATACAGTAATAGCTCTATACAACGGGAAAGAAAAACACATAGAAATCTCTATCTAGTCCGGAATAGAAGGTGACTCGGAGGATTCTGCGGACGCGGCCGAATTACCTTACGGTCTCCTCGGTAGCAACTGCGACGACCACTAGCCACATGGCTGAGAACTCGAACCTGGATCTGCACACGAAAAATATGTGCAGGAAAGGGCATGAGTACTCCACATTCGATACCCAGTAAGTGCCAAGCCTAACCCTAGTCAAGTAGTGACTAGGTCAGGTAAAGGCTCTACTGGATTTACAAATAAACAGTTTAAATAATACGGAAAAGAAATAACTTCTAAAATGAATAGTAAAAGTGAATAAGTTGAATTAAGACAGTGAAATGGAGCCCTCGGCTCAGCACAACGTATCACACCGTGAACCTCCCGGGATACCATCCCGTAGTTCCAAATATAAAGATGCAGTACAGGGGGGATCTCTCAGCGGAAGATGAAGCACGTATTCTCGCCATCTGCGAGAGAATAGAAGAATCCAAATCAGTATTTGAGATACAATAATCGCACGATAGAATAGAAATAAAAATGGAGTTGTTTCCTAACTCAATAGCCTCTCAGAGATAAGTATAGACGTCTCTGTACCGATCCTTCCGACTCTACTAAGCTTGTTCGTGGATTGTGTGACCTAAGTAAACCTAGTGCTCTGATACCAACTTGTCACGGCCCAAATTCCCAACCTTAGGGATCGTGATGGCGCCTAATACCACAATTGCAAGGCAAGCAAATGTTAGAATTCGATTGACCAACTTTCTTAATTAATTACTTAAGCATAAATAAAACAATTTAAAATGGTCTAAATTAACATAATTTCCAACAACCTCAAAACAAAATAATAATAATAACCAACTAACTTAAACGAACCACGAACTAATTATATAATTAACTCTAAGACTACCCAAGGGTCTGGTATCACAATCCACAAACTACTAAAGAATGCTAGAAATAATGGCTGAAAGAAATAGTGTAACTGTTCTCAATATAATGAAACAGTGTAAATAATAATGGGAGAAGACTCTCGGAATCTGCGAACGCCGGCAGATGTACCTCGTGTCTCCAAACGAATCGGGTGGTCGTCCTGGAATCCTCTATTGCTGACTAGTACCTGGATCTGTGCAAAAGAGCACAAAGTATAGTATCAGTACAACCGACCCCATGTGCTGAGTAAGTGCCGAGCCTAACCTCGGCAAAGTAGTGACGAGACTAAGTCGGACTTCAACAGTAAAATCAATAACCACAATAAATAATAAATCCAGAAAGAAATCTAAACAAATAGATAAATAAGTGCTGCAACAAAATAAAATAACTCAGCTATAACCAATTCTCAAATAACTCTTCAAAGTTCCAAACTTTGACTTTGAATAAAAATAGTACTGGAATATTTAAAGAGTAGTAAAATAAACAATTTAACTTTTCAAAACTTTTATTTTCTTTTTCTTTAAAAATCAGTAAAATATAAATGTCCTCCCTCATCTTTCCTTGTTGCGGCGTGCAACCCGCTCCCACCTGTCCTCCCTTATTGCTCCTCTCTAAAATTTCACCCTTATTACTCCTGTTGCGGCGTGCAATCCGATCCCACCCGTCCACCCTTATCACTCCTTGTTGCGGCGTGCAACCCGATCCCACCCGATATATCATATCAATTTATTCATAATTTTCACAATTCAGGCCAATTTGTTTGTCTCAACAATTATAAATAATAAACTGCATTTTTCTCATAACTTCATCAATAACCTCTCAACCATGAAGCCAACATGAATATCAAAAATATATACATTTATTTCATAAAAACAATACCAAACCTCTCAACCATGTTTATATCACAAGGAAACCAGCTCAAACAACCAACACTCTTTCCAAATGGTCACAACAATATCTAACAACAAATCAACAAGGTCAAATAGTCATTGAAACAATAATGAACATATAACAATTAAGACAATAATCAATTAAGTGGGGAACGGGAAAGGGGATCATGTTTAACAACCAATTTTGGTGGTGCATAGATACTGGTCACCACACCTATATACCACGCTCATGAATTTCACATAACAAACAAGTGGGGAGTCCAATTCCCTCAAGCCAAAGTTAGACCAAACACTCACCTCAATTCTGCAGGCCACTCATTGCTCAATTATTGCTTTTCCTTTTGAATTCACTTCTAACTTGCTCGAATCTAATGAAAATTAACTTAATATCATTAACTAATGCTAAAGGAACTAACTTTATTGAAAAATATAATTTTTCCTAAGTTTTCTTAAAAAAAGTGAAAACCCGACCCCGGGCCCGCTTGGTCTAAAATCGGGGTTCGGACCAAATTACGTTTACACATTCACCGACGAACCCAAATATGCTATTAGTTTTGAAATCCGAGCCTAATTTGATATAAAAATTCAATTTTTACAAAACTCCCTAATTCTACCCAAATCTTAGATTTTTACCATGAAAATCTTTTGTTTTTTCTTTAAAAGTGATACAAAATAGTAAGGAATTGAAAGAACAAGGTTTGGAATTGATTACCAATGACTTGGGGACGAAGATTGTTGAAGAAAACTCGTTTTTAGGGCTGGAACCTCAAAAATGTGGAGAAGAAAGGATTCTGCCCGGTTTTTGGAGCCTTTTATATTAACTGGACAGGGGTTCTACGCGATCGTGGGCCTAGGTATGCGTTCGCATAGGCTTAGCATCCCAGCCCTACGCGATCGCGAGCCTAGGGCCGTGTTCGCACTGCCTAACGATTACCCAGCCCCCCAGCCCGGCCTGACTCTACGCAATCGCGACCTTCTTGGTGTGTTCGCGTAGGGTAACCCCCCCCCCTTTCGCGTTCGCACCCCTAACTCGCGTATCACAAAAATAGGTCCCTCAACCTTTACTCTATGCGATCGCATAGAACAAATGCCTGGGCACCAGCAAAAGAAAAACCAACAACCTTTTAACATGTTCAAAACCTCTTGTGGCCTATCCGAAACTCACCCGAGCCCTCGGGGCTCTAAACAAATCATGCACGTGAGTCTAAAAACATCATACGGACTTGCTCGTGCGATAAAATCCTGAAAATAACATGTAAATCTATGAATTAAACCTCAAAACTCATCATTTTCAACAAAACTCTTAAAGTTCATAATTTCTCAACCGGGTGTCCGAATCACGTCAAACGAACCCCGTTCTTCACCAAATTTCACAGTTAACCTTTAAATATCGTAAAAAAGTTGTACCGGACTCCGGAACCAAAATACGGACCTAATACCAATGATTTTAAACATTATTTATTTTCTTTAATTCATAAACATTTCAGCAAAATAATTTCTTTCAAAAATTGATTTCTAAGGATTGGGACCTCGGAATTCATTTCCGGGAATACGTCTGAGTCCCATATTTTACTGCGGACCTCCCGGGATCTTCGGAACATGGACTTGGGTCCATTTACTCAAAATGTTGACCAAAGTCAACTTTTATCAAATTTAAATTCTAAAAATCACTATTTCTCATATTTTCACGTAAAAGCTTTCCGGTTTCACGCCCAGAATGCGCACGCAAATCGAGGTATTTAATTTTTGTCTTTTTATGGCTATTCAGCATGGAACGAAGTCTAATTTTATAAAATGACCCCTTGGATCATCACAATCTCCACCTCTAAAACACACGTTCGTCCTCGAACGGACATAGAAAATTACCTGAAGTGGCGAACAAGTGTGGGTACCTACTCTGCATGTACGACTCGGACTCCCAAGTAGCTGCCTCAACGGGCTGGCCTCTCCACTGCACTCGAACTGAAAGAAAAACTCTTAGATCTTAATTGGCGAACCTGCCGGTCTAAAATAGCTACTGGCTATTTCACATAAGTTAAGTCTTTGTCCAATTGGACAGAGCTGAAATCTAACACGTGGGACGGGTCACCATGATACTTTCAGAGCATAGACACATGGAATACCGGATGAACTGAGGATAACCCTGGAGGCAATGCAAGTCTGTAAGCTACCTCCCCCACCTTATCAAAAATCTCAAACGGCCCGATATACCTACTGCTCAACTTGCCCTTCTTCCCAAACCTCATAACACCCTTCATGGGCGACACACGAAGCAATACTCTCTCTCCAACCATGAATGCTACATCACGAACCTTACGGTCGTCATAACTCTTTTTCCTAGACTGAGCTGCACGAAGTTTTTCCTGAATAACCTTGACCTTATCTAAGGCCTCCTGAACTAAGTCGGTACCCAACAACCGATCCTCTCCTGGCTCGAACCATCCAACCGGCGATCTGCACCGTCTACCATATAACGCCTTATAAGGAGCCATCTGAATACTCGACTGATAACTATTATTACAAGCAAACTCCGTTAACGATAAGAACTGATCCCATGAACCTCCAAAGTCAATAACAAAAGCGCGAAGCATGTCCTCCAATATCTGAATGGTACGCTCGGACTGCCCGTCAGTCTGGGGGTAAAATGTTGTACTCAACTCTACTCGGGTACCCAACTCACGTTGAACTACCCTCCAAAAGTGCGAAGTAAATTGCGTACCCCGATAAAAAATGATAGACACGGGTACCCTATGAAGGCGAAAAATCTCCCGAATATACAACTCAGCCAACCGCTCTGAAGTATAACTACTAGCCACTGGAATGAAGTGTGCTGACTTAGTCAGCCTATCCACAATGACCCAAACCGCATCAAATTTCCTCTGAGTCCGTGGGAGCCCAACAAAGAAGTCCATAGTGATACGCTCCCACTTCCACTTAGGAATCTCTATTTGCTGAAGCAAACCACCAGGTCTCTGATGCTCATATTTTACCTGCTGACAATTTAAGCAACGAGCCACATAAGCCACAATGTCCCTTTTCATCCTTCTCCACCAATAATGTTGTTTCAAATCTTGGTACATTTTTGCTGCACCTGGGTGAATAGAATACTTGGAAATGTCAGCCTCCTCAAGGATCAATTCACGGAGGCCGTCAACATTAGGCACACACAGCCTATCATGCATCCTCAAAATGCCATCACCTCCAACTGTAACCTGCTTGGCATCACCGTGTCGAACCATGTCTCTAAGGACCGCCAAATGTGGGTCATCATCCTGCCGCTCTCGGATACGATCAATTAGAGAAGACCGAGCAACAGTATGAGCTAGGACACTGCTGGGAGAAATATCCAACCTCACGATTTGATTAGCCAAAGTCTGAATGTCTGAAGCCAACGGTCTCTTGCCAACTGGGATATACACAAGACTGCCCATACTCACCGCCTTTCTACTCAATGCATCGGCCACCACATTGGCCTTCCCCGGGTGGTACAATATAGTGACATCATAATCTTTTAACAACCCTAACCACCTCTGCTGCCTCAAATTTAGATATTTCTGCTTGAATAAGTACTGGAGGCTATGATGGTCAGTAAAAATCTCGCATGGCACGCCATAAAGATAATGCCTCCAAATTTTCAAAGCATGAACAATAGCTGCCAACTCTAAATCATGAACAGGGTAATTCTTCTCATGGACTTTCAACTGACGAGACGCATACGCAATCACCCTGCCATCCTGCATCAACACTGCTCCAAGGCCAACTCGAGAAGCATCACAATACACCGTGAAAGAACCCGAGTCTGATGGTAATACGAACACCGGTGTTGAAGTCAAGGAGGTCTTGAGCTTTTAAAAGCTCGCCTCGCACTCATCTGACCATGTAAATGGGGCACCTTTCTGAGTCAATTTAGTCATTGGGGCTGCTATGGATGAATACCTATCCACAAAACGACGGTAGTAACCGGCCAAACCTAAGAAACTCCTAATCTCCATGGTTGTGGTGGGTCTAGGCCAATTCTTGACTGCCTCTATCTTCTTAGGATCAACTGAATACCCTCAGCTGATACGATATGACCCAAAAAGGCCACTGAATCTAACCAGAACTCACATTTAGAAAACTTAGCATACAACTGATAATCTCTCAAAGTCTCGAGTGCTATACAGAGATGCTGCTCATGCTCTTCCCGACTGCGGGAATATATAAGAATGTCATCAATGAACACGATCACAAAAGAGTCCAGATGTGGCTTGAAAACCCGATTCATTAAGTCCATAAAAGCCTCTGGAGAATTAGTCAGCCCAAAATACATAACCAAAAATTCATAGTGCACATACCGCATACGAAAGGTTGTCTTAGGGATAACGGACGCCCTAATCTTCAGCTGATGGTAGCCTGATCTCAAATAAATTTTCGAAAACACTCTAGCACCCTGAAGCTGATCAAATAGGTCATCAATCCTTGGAAATGGATATTTATTCTTGACAGTAACTTTATTCAGCTGCCTGTAGCCTATACACATTCTCATTGACCCATCTTTCTTCTTTACAAACAAAATCGGTGCACCCCAAGGCGAGACACTGGGTCTTATGAAACCCTTATCTAGCAAATCTTGTAACTGTTCTTTCAATTCTTTCGATTTTGGTGGGGCCATCCGATATGGAGGAATGGAAATGGGTTGAGTGCCCGGAGCCACATCAATACAGAAATCAATATCCCCGTTGGGCGGCATACCCGACAGGTCTGCAGGAAATACCTCAGGAAACTCACGCACGATAGGAACTGACTCTATACCTCAGCATCAGAATCACGAATATGATCCAAATAAGCCAAACACCCCTTCTCCACCATGCGACGAGCCTTAGCTTATGAGATTACCCAGCTGGGAGGATGACCAGGAGTCTCTTTCCATTCTAAGCGAGGCAACCCTGGTAAGGCTAAAGTAACCGTCTTGGCGTGACAGTCTAAAATGGCTTTATAGGGCGACAACCAATCCATGCCCAATATAATATCAAAGTCAACCATGTCTAGAAGTAAAAGATCAACACTAGTTTCAAGACCTTTAATGACTACCACGCACGAACGATACACTCAATCTACCACAATGGCATCCCCCACCGGTGTAGACACATAAACAGGAACACTTAAGGGATCACGGTGCACATTCAAATACGAGGAAAAATAGGAGGAAACATACGAATAAGTAGACCCCGGATCAAACAAAACGGAAGCAGCTCTCTCACAAACTGAGATGATACCTGTAATAACAGCGTCGGAGGATTCTGCCTCAAGCCTAGCTGGAAAAGCATATAGTCGGGGTTGAGCCCCACCACCTTGAACCATACCTCTGGGAGGACCTCCACCTCTAGCAGGCTGACCTCCACCTCTAGCTATTTGTCCTCCACCTCTAACATTCTGGCCTCTACCTCTGACTACCTGACCCCTACCCCTTGTTGGCTGGGCAGGTGGTACTGCAGCTAGTGCCGGAACTATGGCACGAGAACCCTGGTACTGATGCTGACTACTCAAAAATCTCGGACAAGCGCTCCGAACATGCCCATATTCACCACACTCAAAACAGCTCTCCTAATATGAGGACTGACCCTGACGAACCGGCTGACCACGATAATAACTCTGCAGAGGAGGTGCTCTAATAGAAGCTGAAGGAGCACTGTAGACTGGCTGAGCAGAAGGAGGTACATCATAACCATGACCCCCTAAAGTACCATGTGAAACCTATAGCGCTGAATGGAATGGCCTCTGCTAAATGAAGTCCCACCTCCAGATGAGGCACCACTAAACACCGGAATGGCGAGGTCTCTTGTCTGACCCCTGACCTCCCATCCCAATAACTGACTTAACCCTCCTAGCTATATTAGCTTCATCCTGAAGAGAAATCTCGGACCCTGTTTCCTTGGCCATCTGCAACTTGATGGGATGAGCAAGGCCATCAATAAATCATCTGACCCTCTCCCGCTCTGTGGGAAATATAAGAATAACATGTCTAGCCAGATCCACAAAATGAGTCTCGTACTGAGTCACAATCATGTTGCCCTGCTGTAGTCGCGCAAACTGAAGACGCTTATCCTCTCGAGTAGTGACAGGTAAGAACTTCTCCAAAAAGAGATGATAAAATTGATCCCAAGGCAGAGCAGGTGATCCCACTGTCCTAGTCAACAAATAATCTCTCCACCACTTCTTGGTAGATACAGTCATCTGAAAAGCCGCAAAATCGACCCCTTTGGTCTCCAAAATACCCATATTACGCAACACCGCATGACAATTATCCAGATATTCCTGAGGGTCCTATGAAGTAGCACCACTGAAATGGACTGGGACTAGCTTAATGAACCTGTCAAGTCTCCACAAAGCATCTTATTACATGGTTTCCTTATTAGCGGGCGGCACTGCTGCAACTGGCTGAATTACCCCAATGGGATTACCCACTAGAGTCTGAACTTGAGGAGTAGTCTGAACTGGAGTGTGGGTAGTATGAGTCCGGACCCCTCCTCCAGTCTGAGATACGACTGCTGCAATAGGAAAAGTGCCAGTCTGGGCCACTATCTCCATAAGGCCCACTAAACGGACAAAAGCATCCTGAAAAACTGGGGTAGCAATAAACCCCTCGGAAACCTGAGCTAGTCCCGCTAGGACGGTCTGAGCCGGAACCCCCTCATTAATCTCAATGTGGGGTTCCTCAGTTGTGGCTGCTTCCTAAGCAATGGGTTGAGTCCTGCCCCTGCCTCGGCCTCTGGCGTGGCCTCGGCCTCTGGCCCTAGTAGGAGTTGTTGGTGCTGGAGGTCCGAAATTCTGGTCAGCGGAAGATGAAGCACGTATTCTCGCCATCTGCGAGAGAATAGAAGAATCCAAATCAGTATTTGAGATACAATAATCGCACGATAGAATAGAAATAAAAATGGAGTTGTTTCCTAACTCAATAGCCTCTCAGAGATAAGTATAGACGTCTCTGTACCGATCCTTCAGACTCTACTAAGCTTGTTCGTGGATTGTGGGACCTAAGTAAACCTAGTGCTCTCATACCAACTTGTCACGGCCCAAATTCCCAACCTTAGGGATCGTGATGGCGCCTAATACCACACTTGCAAGGCAAGCAAATGTTAGAATTCGATTGACCAACTTTCTTAATTAATTACTTAAGCATA
>MDKH01119477.1:0-13293 GCA_005239495.1 Nicotiana undulata
ACATTTTCTACTATTCTTCCAAAAATACCAAAATCCGACCCCGGGCCCGCTCGGTCCAAACTCTAGGAACATGAGGTGCGATCGCATTTATAACTGGGCATTTTTAATGCTATGAGATCGCGGAACATGAGGTGCGATCGCATAGAGGTAAGTTGCTTAAGATCTGCGATTGCAGAGGCCCTTGTGCGATCGCACAGGGCAATTCTACCCATCCCCAGGCCCTATGCTAACCTCTGTGCGTTCGCAGCACCCCACCTGCGTTCGCACAGTATTAACCCCGGACCCTCCGCGATCGCACCATTTGAGGTGCGTTCGCACTGAACAACTAACCCCCCATCCCCCTTCCTTCCTATTACACTATGCGATCGCGGAGAAGCAAGTGCGATCGCATAGTGCATCAGACCCCATCACATGCCAATGCTATGCGATCGCAGGGAAGAATCTCTGATCGCACTAATGGAGGTATCAGACACCAGGGGCAAATCTAGAAGATTGAGGCCATTCTACTTAACATATATAAGGTTCAACTCGTCCAAGGAAGAAAATTATCAAGGTTTAGAGGCTAATTCAACAATAGCAAAGGCAAGAGGCAAGAGGTAAGGAGGGCAATTGGGCATCAATTCTCATCTCCTTTCCTTGTGATTTTACCCTTGTCAATGAATTCTTTGTTGTTTTTAGTACAATTATGAGTAGCTAACTT
Source organism: Nicotiana undulata (assembly GCA_005239495.1). Taxonomy (NCBI): domain Eukaryota; kingdom Viridiplantae; phylum Streptophyta; class Magnoliopsida; order Solanales; family Solanaceae; genus Nicotiana; species Nicotiana undulata. The sequence goes on from MDKH01119477.1 coordinate 701, forward strand.
CTTTAATCTAAGGTTTTGGTGGAACCCGTTGAGGATGAACTGATGGTTGTATTTATATAGTTTTGCTTGGTTTTCAATTTCTATTTGTTCAACTACGTTTTGTTGTAGTTAATTGAAAGGATCCTCAATTAACTGTGCCTACTTAGTGTGTATCTACTCGAGAGAGAGTGCATATTTAGGTAATTGTTGAACAACATCACTCCCGGAGTATAGGAGAGATCCATAACTGAGGGTTTAAAGGTTGGATTAGAGATAACGATACCTTGGGTGCAATCTAAAGTGAACTGTAATACAAGATTAGCTAGCGTAACTCGAGAGAGTGCGTCTAGTAGATTATCATGATTACTTGAGAGAGATTTATGGTAGCCTGAGTGTTCATGATTGATAGAGATAATTAATCCAAAACTATAGGAAATATACAAGAAGAGATTCTATCAACGGGGGAAACCATAACCTTAGACCTTTATCGTAATTGGTTAAACCACACCGGCGCACCCCAAGGCGAAACACTAGGCCTAATAAAGCCTTTATCTAGCAAATCCTGCAACTGTTCCTTCAACTCCTTTAGCTCTGGCGGGGCCATACGATATGGCAGAATAAAAATGGGCTGAGTGCCCTGAGCCAACTCAATGCAAAAGTCAATATCCCTGTCGGGTGGCATACCCGACAAGTCTGCAAGAAACACCTCTGGAAACTCACGGACAATGGGCACAGACTCCATAGAAGGAACCTCGGCACTAGAATCACGAACATAATCCAAATAGACAAAACACCCCTTCTCGACCATGCGCCGAGCCTTCATATATGAGATAACCCCGCTGGAAGAATGACCAGGAGTTCCCCTCCACTCCAATCGAGGAAACCCTGGCAATGCTAATGTCACGGTCTTGGCATGACAGTCCAGAATAGCGTGATAAGGCGACAACCGATCCATCCCCAAAATGACATCGAAATAAACCATATCAAGGAGCAGAAGATCTACACTGGTCTCAAGACCACCAATAACCACTACATACGAACGGTAGACACGATCTACCACAATAGAATCACCCATCAGTGTAGACACATATACAGGAGTACTCAGAGAATCACGAGGCATAATCAAACAAGGAGAAAAATCTGATGACACATAGGAGAATGTGGATCCCGGATCAAACAAAACTGAAGCATCCCTGCTGCAAACTGAAACCATACCTGTAGTGACTGCATCGGAGGCCTCAGCCTCAGGTCTGGCTGGAATAACATAACATCGGGGCCGGGCCCCACCAATCTGAACATCCCTGGGACGGCCTACTGCTGGCTGACCTCTACCTCTGGTAGCCTGACCTCCACCTCTAGCACCTCGACCTCCACCCCTAGCTGGCTGAGGGGGTGGTGGAGCACCTGGTGTGGGAATCATAGAACGGGAACCATGGTGCTGAGAACCACTTGAGGCTTGGGGGCTAAATCTAACAATGTGCCCCGGGCCACCACATGTATAACAAGATCTCGGCTGATGAGACTGCTGGCCCTGAAACTGTCCTTGTCGACCGGAGTAACCACTCTGAAAACTCTGGAGTGGCGGTGCACTGATAGGAGCTGGTGGTGCATTGTAGGCCAACTGATCAGAATATGTCATGTGGGAACCACGACCACCTGGAGCACTGCGGGATACCTGAAGTGGTGACTGAAACGGCCTAGGAGGATGGCCTCTACTGAAAGAATCTCCGCCCCCAGACGAGGTACCACTGAACTGGCCAAAATTACGAGGCCTCTGACCACTACCCTATGATAACACCATCTCGATCCGTCTGGCCACATTGGCCGCCTCATGAAAGGAAATATCACTCCCTATCTCTCTGGCCATCTGTAGTCTAATCGGCTGAGCTAGCCCCTCAATAAACCTCCTCACCCTCTCTCGGTCGGTGGGGAGTATCATGATATCATGCCGGGCCAAAGTGATGAACCTGGTCTCATACTGTGTAACTGTCATAAAACCCTGCCGGAGACGCCAAACTGCCTCTGAAATCCTCTCTCTGGGTAACAGGAAGAAACTTCTACAATAACAAATCGGAGAATTGAGCCCAAGACAAAGGCGGTGACCCAGCTGGTCTGGTCAAGCAATAATACCTCCACCAAGTCTTGGCGGGACCTGAAAGGCGAAAAGTGGAAAAATCGACCCCATTGGTCTCAACTATCCCCATGTTCCGAAGAACCTCATAGCAACTGTCTAAGTAATCTTGGGGATCCTCTGAAGGTGCACAACTAAAAGTAGTAGGAAACAACTTGGTGAACCGGTCCAATCTCCATAAAGCATCAACAGTCATAGTTGCTCCCTCCCCTGCCTGAGCCACAATACCTAGCTGGACTACCCCAGCTGTCTGAGGTGCTGGAGTCTGGAATTGAGAAGCTAACTGCTCTAGTGTGAGGGTGGCGGGAGTCTGGGCTCCTCCCCCAGCCTGAGAGACGGCTGGTGCTGCAGGGAGTAGACATGCCTGAGAAACGCTCTCCATAAGGCCCACTAAATGGACTAGAGCATCCTGGAGTACCGGGGTGGCATTAATGAACCCCTCAGGAACCTGAGTTGGTCCCACCATAACTGTTTGAGCAGGAACCTCATCGACAAACTCTACCTGAGGCTCCGCCACTAGGGCTGCTGCTCTGCCCCTGCCTCGGCCTCGTCCTCGACCCCTCGTAGGAGCTGAAACTGGAGCCTTGGGCTGCTGATTAGTAGATGAAGAAGCACGTGTTCTTGCCATCTGTGAGAGAATAGAATAGAAATTCAATTAGCATCTAGAATTCAAATCGCACGACAGAGAAGAATAGATGTGAAGATATTCCTAAACTCTGCAGCCTCTGTTGGATAAGTACAGACGTCTCTGTAACGATCCCTCAGACTCTACCAAGCTTGTCCGTGAATTGTGAGACCTAAGCAATCTAGTGCTCTGATACCAACTTGTCACGACCCGAATTTCTCACCGTCGGGACCGTGATGGCGCCTAACGTTGAACCCGCTAGGCAAGCCAACGTGAATGCTTAATTTATTTTATCCCTTTATAATTAGTCGAAAACAAGTGAAATACAACATTTGCATGAATAAAAGTATAAAATGAAGCAAGGTATATAACTCAATCCAATGCTTTTACGAAATTTTACAATAACCAAATCCCATAATATTGGAGTCACAACTCATGGACTGTCTATGAATACTACATATAAAGGTTTGAATAAATAAGTACATTTGTTTCTGAAATACCTAGAACATAATACAAAAGAAATAGAAGGGGATGCCAAGGCCTGCGGACGCCAACAGGACTACCTCGGTGTCTCCGCTAAACAATTCAATTCCAATGTTTTATTGTAGGTTTTCTAGCATTTTTTCCAAAAAGTCAAAAATCGACCCCGGGCTCGCTTGGTCCAAACACGAGGTTCAGACCAAAACCCGATCACCTATTCACCCACGAGCCTGAATAGGTAATTAGTTCCGGAATCTGATCCCAAAACGAGGTCTAAATTCTAATTATTCAAAAAGCCCTAACTCTACCCAAATCCCTAATTTTCTACCTTCAAGAACATGATTTAGGCCTATAAATCTAATGGGTGTCGATGGAAATTGAATAAAACAAGTGTAAGAATACATAACTATGATTTTGTGGTGAAATTCCCTTTCAAAAATCTCCCAATTTCGAGTTCTAGAGAGAAAGTTATGAAGTTTTGAAGAAATCCTGTTTTAGCTACTGTTTTAAACACTGGACACTGTCTCTATGCGTTCGCGTGCCTTGGCCGCGTTCGCATAGGCTTAATTTCCCCTGGCCTATGCGTTTGCTAGCCAAGAGCAGCGTTCGCACAGTGTAAAATGGCCCCCATCCCCAACTCCTTTTTTTAAATAATGCGTTCGCACTGGACTAGCCGCGTTCGCACTGGACTAGCCGCGTTCGCACAGGCTTATGTCCCCTGGCCTGTGCGTTCGCGAGCAAGTCTATGCATTCGCATAGAATAACCCAGCCCCTTCCTCGTTTGTGCTGTGCGTTCGCATGGGTTACCATGCGTTCGCATAGTGAAAATACCTGGACACCAGCAACAACATAAAAACACCAGATTTGCTAAGTTCAAATCACTCCGACGCCTATCCGAAACTCACCCGAGCCCTCGGGGATCCCAAACAAACATTCAAACAACCTAAAAAATATCCTACGGAATTACTCGTGCGATCAAATCGCCAAAATAACACTTTAAACAACAAATTTAGCCTTAAAATCAATGAAAATTTCCAAAACTTCTAAAGTATCAAATTTTACAACTACGAGTCCGAATCAGGTTAAACGACTTCCGTTTCTTACCAAATTTTACAGATATATCAAAAATATCATATTGAACCTGTACCGGGCTCCGGAACCAAAATACGGGACCGATACCATAAATTTCAAATATAATCAATTTCTAAAATCTCTTATATTTTCAGAAAAACAATTTCTTTCAAAGATTCATTTCTCGGGTTTGGGACCTCGGAATTCGATTCCGGGCATAGGTCCAAGTCCCATATTTTCCTACGGACCCTTCAGGACCGTCAAACCACGGTTCCGGGTCCGTTTACCCAAAATATTGACCGAAGTCAACTTAAATCAAAATTTTAATGCAAAAACTAGCATTTTCTCAATTTTTCACATAAAGGCTTCCCGGCTATACGCCCGGGATGCGCACACAAATTAAGATGAGATAAAAGGAGATTCTTAAGGCCTCGAAATACCGTTTTACATAAAAATACGGTATGAACTTTTGGGTCATCACAAAAACAAAAACAAAAAATAATAAAAAAGAGAAAAGATAGTAAAAATTGGGGAGATAAACATAAGTTGCATCCGATTCTTCTTCTTCTTATTGTAAGGTTTTTTATTTTAGAATTTTGTTCCAAATCAAGGTAATAGACTCTATTTTTCTCAAATAAAAATAAAAGAATAAACTAAAAAGGAAAGGAAACCAAAACAAAAGAGATAGAAAAAAAATCGGTTAAATGTATCATGTTATTGGTAGGACTAAATTTCATAGTTTCTAATAATTTTCTTTAAATATCTCTATACTATTTTCTTCTCCTATTCTAATTCCAGTAACCCAAATCAATAACTTTGTCTCTAAGATCATAAAGTAACTACCCATATCCTCGTTTCCTCTTCTGTTATGGGTTTTTCGTCTAAAAGCACAAATTAACTGTACTATCTCACAGGGTAAATCGCTGAAAAAGAACTCATAAAATAATCATGATTGGACTTCATTAGAGAAAAAAAAAAGAGTGAAAATCTATTTTTTGTTTAGTTTCTTGAGAATCCACATGAAAAAAGTAATTTGCCTTGCTTACAGAAATTGTGACATGAAATGATTATATGCAAAGAAACTAATGAAACCTGAAAAGGGACAAAAACAACAAAGCATAATTAACAAGTTTGATGATTACGAAGATAAAGAAAAGACACGAAGGAATATAAGATTTGAATATCTGGATCTGTGAGTTCATATGGAATTTTTTGTTTTACAGTCAAGCCGGTGAGATATCTATTTGTTTCTTGTCGACACCAACGTTAGAAGTTAGTAACTCCTATTTCAACAAAGATCAAAGTAATCATGTAATTTTTCCACTTCAGCACATAATGATCCTTTTGGAGTACTGGAATATACCCATGTGGAGTGCCTCAACTATTCTTGGGCTAGCTAGCCACTCCAGTATCACTTTCAGTACTTACTCTGTCTAATCATTATTCTTTAGAAGGTTGGATTATTTTTTATTTTTCTCAACTCTATCAGCACTTCCCTTATATACCCATAGATTTCTCCTTCGCTAAGAAAACTACAATAGAATGCTGAAATGTAAATAACCCGACGATCAAGCCATCCACTTTACCTAGAGAGCTGAATTTATGGCAAGAATAATATCCTTGGAAGAATTGAATCTTTTCATAGGTATATTATTTGCATTACATAAAAATGAATTTCCAAGGAAATGCAAAGGAAATTTTAGGAGTCTGAGACATGAAAAGCATAATATTTGTTTTCCATAAAAATAAAATAAAATAACCTCAAGACTTATAAGAAAATTCTGCATTAATGTGTAATAAATGGTGAAATAATATGTAGTAACCTTACCGTACCTACGTTGGTGCCTTTTGATATTGCAACCATTTTTTTTGCAATTTAGTGGTGCAACAGTTTCACTCTTTCTGGAAGCATAACTTTTCAGACATAAATAGCAATCTTAAACGGAAGTTTTTAATCATAACAAAAACTATAAATGAAAAAATGGGAAAAAAGCTAAAAGAAACAGGAAAAATAAATAAATGGCAATGCTCATCTATGAATGATGTCACCTCAGCTTTTTCATTCCCACTTTTATATATATACTAGTCTTACTATACGTGCGTTGTACGTGTAACCTATCTAAATGAGTATTAAACTTTTAAAAAATTACATAAATATTATTTTTGAATTAAAATAAATGTGTAAATTTATTTCAACAAAGAATATTAATTATGTATAGCTAATTCAATAATACCTTTCACTCTCTCTGTTCTTCTTTATTAAATTGCTTTTGAATAAATATATATAATTTATTTTATTAATTTCAATATATAAATTTATTTTATATATGTTTTGCTTTTCGAGTATTGTTGTTATATTTGTAATTTAATATGTGTATAAATTTACAATATGTACTTAACTTATTCAGATAATTAACTTAAAGTACATTATTGTACTTATTACTTCAAATTAAAATAGTACTATTATTTTCAAAACGTAAGCATGTCGTATTAACCTGTTTATATATATATATTTTCACACTCGACCTGGTATGTTGTAAGTTTGGTTTACATATTATTGGTAATCTTTAATTTTTGAAGACTTAAAATTAGATCTAAAATTTTATTAGTAGATTTCTAACATGTTTATATATATATATTTTGTTTAATGCACATAAGAATATGTAATAATTACTTTTACATAATTTATTTAAGGAAATGATTTATAAGTAAATTTTTATTTGGTTTTAAATTCCTAAAATTTAGGAGTTTTTATATATCCAGTACGAATAAGGGAAGATTTAACGACCAAAATTTAGTTGATTTTTAAAGTCCTAAATATTAGTATAATAATTAAATTACAATTAAAATCAATATAAAATCTATTTTTAAAGGGTAAAAAAAGCGAACAACATTTTGCTAAGAGGCTTCGTGCTAGGATATGCGCGATGTGCGTGTACCTTCTATCGATGCGTATAAAATTAAAAAATATAAGCCCTTAACAATGAGTTTTTAAAAAAAAATTATAAGCTCTTGAATATGACTAATATTGATCCTGCTTAGTCAAAAAAAAAAATTGCGGATGTCCTATCTAAGCATGGCAACAACCAATATAATCTTGAAAGTTTAGTGTTATTATGTATCTCGTTCTTTTATATTAATTTCGTATCAAAATAGTCATTCTAAGGCAAGTTAGCTACAAAAGAGAAGAAAAATTACCATTAGATACATTATGTAGTTAAATAATAAAATTTATCGCTAATCCTACTTAGTGACAAAATTAATTATATATTTTAAATAATCCTATTAGCTACAAAATGAATTTACTAACTAATTCTTGTTTTGTAAAGTTAAAATATGTAACAAACTTTCTTAGTAATAATATTAATTTATGTTTTATAAAAAAAAACAATAGTCCTTTTCCATCTATTTATTTTAACATATGCATTGAGGTAATTTAGGAATTTTTGTAAATTAGATTATGATAATTAATTTCTTATCACACATTAATGATTATAATTTTTTTCAACAATAATTACTATTTCAAAAAACTAATTTCGTAGTAAATCTTAACCAATTTAACAACCAAGCTTCAAAGAAAATACTTATGATTTAAATTTTAAAAACAACAAATAATCATATGAAAGGAAAATAAAGGAAAAATTGGTCCTTATGATTAAACAAGGACAAAGAAAAAAAAAACGAGGAGTTTCTTTGTTGGAAACCAACAAAAATCTTTCCTCCTACTGTTTTTGTATTCTTTTATGTCTTAATATATTGTATCCTTATTGGGAGAAGATATCAAACACTAAATTATATTAGATTTTATTTTATTTTGAACTCCTAAATATAAGGAAAGTTTTTTTATTTTACAATCTTATCCAATATAAAATATATTTTTAAAGGGTAAAAAGGACGAACAAGGACTTTCGTGTATATATATATATATATATATATATATAGATAGATTTTCATTTCCATAGTTCAAGATTTATTAACAACAGTGATTTGTAACTTATAAATGTCTTTGCAAACGGGAATATCAATTAAACAAATAGTTGTACTGACAAATAGTGGTACTGCTGTAACAAAAAAACATCAGAATTTTAGGCAGGTTTAGATCAAGCAAATTAATATAAATGGGTTTAAATTTAGTGATTTAATGCCAAGTGGTATATGCACTTATAGTCTATTTAATTTAGCCGATAAATCGCTTGATAGTAGTTAAATCGATACTAATCTGCCTGATATCTTATCGGGTAGCTAGCGAATTAATATATTTATAAGGCGATAATCGATAAGCCAACCGTTAAGTATAAATAACCGTCTGATATGCCCTATAAGTATCCCTAATTTCATCTATCTTACCACACTCCTTGGTGGTACATTTAGCTCTTGTTTGACTATAGATATAGACTTCACTTTTTCAAAAAAATAATTAAAAAATATTGTTTATTTATGAAATATGATCATGTAGCTTTTGGGTAAAATTTTTTCTTGCATTCACAAAACTTCTTAACTTTTATTCAAATAAAATGCATGTCCGAATACAACTCCAACTTTCAAAACTTATTTTTCAACACAACTTCAAAGACTCATATCAGTACCCAAACGCTAGCTTAATATTACAATTTGTTTCATATGTTATGGCATATTCGGTCATAAAGCTAAAAGATTAGCAGATTTCACTTTCACACCCGTAAAAATAGGCTTGTTGGTCTCGAAAAAATGGTTTCTCTAAAACAGATTTAAGGTATGGTAAAGAGATTGTAGATGCCATTGAAAGCTTGAAGTATAAAGGTAGATTACTTTGATACTACTAGTCAAGTGTAAATATTTGCTTAAACAACCTTAGCATTATAAGAAAGAGAAACCTAGCTAGGTCAATTCGGATTTGTCATGACATGTAGGATCGAGTGCCGCAATAGAGAAAATGTAAAAGATAAGTTGTCTGAACTAGAACATCCATAAACATGCTTCTTTGTCATAATTGATACACCGATGATCACGCCCAAATCTAGTCCTAAAAAGGATAAGCGGTCACTGCAAATATAATTCGGTCTAAAAGTCCGGAGTCGAATCCCACGGAGAACTAAGGTTTCACTATAATTGTTCAGTATCACTAAGAAGACAAGCTCGAACAATTTCTAAGTTATAAATATTAAGATTCTTATATCTAACTAATTGACTAACAAACTAAAGCAGTAAATTAACAACTAAAGATACTAAGTGTTGGGGACTAAATTAAGGAGGTATAGAGTTATGATTTCCCCAATTGTCGGAATCCTTCCCGCTATGTTTCCTGCAATTTCGCCTATGTATTCTCTACTGATCGTGAGCACTTTAGGTGCCGTAATTCTCTCTCGAGCAATCGCTATTGGGATATATACTATTAATCATGAGTTTTGTTTGGATATAGTATTTATTATAGAATAATTGTTTATTCAATTTTAATAAAGTTTTAAATAGATCATATATTAGTCTGTGTTCTTTGCTTATATAATAGATGATTTAGTGTATAGAGTTTAGCTTATACACGGAAGATTAGATCATCAGTTCTTATACGTATAAAGTTTGAGTTCACAATCTAATGATGGAATTGGACAAACCATCATAGTTGATTGTAGCACAAGATTAAATATAATTTATCTTGATTATGGGAATTGTTTAATCCATCTTCTTATGCTAGTACATTTTGTATGTATTGAACAAACCAAGTAGAGATAAGTATTTTATACTGACTTAATAAAATAAACTCTCTAGCCATTAAATGTACTTATACTTGTTTACCTTGAAAATGGTAATTACAATTAGATTTGATTTGTGGTTCTAAAAATACATGATTTATTTAATACTAGTTGTTAAGAAATAGATGCTAGGTGTGAATTAAAGAAATGAGATAAGAATGATATAGAATCGAAATGGGAAAATCAAACAGCTCTGAATCGAGGTCTCGAGTTAGCCGAGATGGGGCCTCGAGGTCGAGGCTCGGTGACAATGGTGAATGACCGATGAAGCTACAACAGTTCTAAGGGCCTCGAAGACGACTATTTATGATCAAAGATAAGCTATAAATGAAGAACAATCAATAGAACACAATAAATATAAGTAATAAACCAAAGGGATCAACAATAGAGAATGTTTGATTTAGAGAGCAGAGAATGTCCTTGTTCTTGTATTCAATATCATGTGTGCAAAAAATGACAAGGGTCCCTTTATATAGGATGGGGGATCCCAACATAGTACATAAATATTTATTACAAAAGAGAAGAGCTGGTACATCTATTCAATGGTCCGGTACAGACTTGTACTATTTTGTAGGTGTTTGTCAGCTTTAGTCATATGTTCTTGGGAATCCCGCGCCTTTTCGTGACGGGCTCCGACCTTCTTCTTATCTCGAGGTGCATCGATCCTTTGGTACCGCCCTTCGAGGAATTTGTCTCGGAGTTTCTCTTCGGGTCTTGCCCCGATGTCATAAAAACCTCAAGATCAGCCGTTTCTGCTTTTGACCGTATACAGATAGTCCCCGCGTTTCTTGGAATGAAAAGATAAGAAACGATTTGAATTCATTACCCTTTAATGCTCCCCTTATTGCGTCAGTTGTGCCATATCAAGCGATTGATGTGACGGAGGGAGGCCCAAAAAGTCGTGTCCATACAGCCCTTGAGAGGCCTTTGAATTGATTGCGGCAATTACTGTCTTTTGGCCTCCTGTAGCGTGCATGATGGGTCCTTATAAATACTCTGTCCTCCGCCTCTTTTTTCACTGCATCTCGAAACTCTCATAAGACTTCTTCCTATTTATTTTTTTCTTTCGAAATCTTTTTTCAAAAAAAGGAATGGCGAAGACCTCCATCAATGTCTCCCAAGGCAATAAGCCTTCCACTTCTTCACGCTCGACTAAGGGGAAAGTGACAGAGCCTCCTCGTCTCGAGGAATGCATCCCTGGAGCATGCGAAATTACCTCTGATTTCAAAGTCGAAAAACCTTCCTCGAGGCTAGGATGGTGCGAATTTCACGACCCCAAATCCTAACCGATCGGGATGGCGCCTATCGTGGAACTAGGCTAGCCAACACTCCTAATTTTTACATTTTTCTTTTCAAATATCTCAATTTATTTTCAACGATTCATAATACACATATAAATTTCGAAATCTTTAAACAAAACAATCAAACTAACAGTCTACAACCGTCCCCAAGACTCGGAGTCAACATGTCATGAGCATCTACGAAATAAACTAACTCTGTTATTGTCTTAAATAAAGTCTATGAATCAAATACTAATACTAAATAAGGAAGGGAAATGGAGAAGCTACGGACGCTGGGCAGCTACCTCGAAATGTCACGACCCGAAATCCCACCTTCAGGCCGTGATGGCGTCTAACGTTGAACCCACTAGACAAGCCAACATTTGTGTTAATTTACTAACTTTCTTTACTTAAGCAATTTAAAGGTGAAACAATGAACACAACCAATTAATAATAGTGCGGAAGCTGCGAGTCTATATATTAATAAGATAGTTGCCACAAAATTTACGTACATAATTCCCTCCAGAATTGGTGTCACAACATCTCACGAACTGTCTAAGATTACTACAACAAAAGTATGAAATGAAGAGTACCACTGTCTATGATACTAAGATAAGACAGAAACAATAAGATAGAAGATGACGCCGAGATCCACGAACGCCTGCGGAACTAGCTTGGTGTCGCCTGTATGGACTAAAGGATACTCCCTCTAACGATGTCCACTGGGTCCGGCTGCGTGATCTGCACAACATAAAGAAGTGCAGGTGTAGCATCAGTACAACCGACCCTATGTACTGAGTAAGTGCCGAGCCTAACCTTGGAGAAGTAGTGACGAGGCTAGACACGACAACAATAATTTACCTGTACAGTTCTATAATATGTACCAGAGAAAATAGAAAGAAATAAGCAGTTAAGCATGGTAATACGGGGACAAGTAACGGGGGTAGAAAGTGAGAATCAAAGGTGAATAATTGAACAAACAACAATACGAAAGAAACAAGTTAACAGGAAATAATAACACAAACAAGCATGTACACGGCATCACCCTTCGTGCTTTTACTCTCGTCCTCACAATGCACAGTATAAATGAAAGCAATATAAATCATGGCACGGCATCACCCTTCGTGATTTTACTCTCTTCCTCACTATGCGATGTACCAATGGAAGTAATAATAATCATGGCACGGCATCACCCTTCGTGATTTTACTCTCTTCCTCACTATGCGATGTACCAATGGAAGTAATAATAATCATGGCACGGCATCACCCTTCGTGCTTTTACTCTCTTCCTCACTATGCAA
>ML244958.1:0-28798 GCA_005239495.1 Nicotiana undulata
TCACTGCCCAGCTGAAGGGGTGTTATGCGACGCACAATGCGATCGCATAACGTGTATGCGGACATCATAGTGGTCGCATACACGGGCAGAATGTTTTCAAATTTTGGCTCACATGGGGCCATTCTGCGGTCCAATATGCGAACCGCATGTTAGGAATGCGATCGCATTCCTGACCGCATATTCGACACGGTCTGTTAATTTTCTAGATTTTAATACCCGACCCTAGTTTCAATTAACCCCTGCCCCCTTTCATTTTAACAAGTTCTCTGAACAAAATAGAGAGAAGGAAAGGAGAGTTCTTGAGAGAGTAAGTGGTCCTTCCATCAAAGTGATTTTCAAAGTCTCTCAGGCCTGGTATTTCGAGTAATCTCCTTCTTCCTCATTCTAGCAGGTAAGGGTTCCCAACCCCTTTCTTTTCTTTCTATTTAATTTTCTGATTTTAAACAAAGGGAGGGTTGGCATGGATTGACTCTTAAAAATATTAACTAAGACCTTGCATGCATGTTTAATAATGGTGTTAATCTAGTGAGAGGGAGTGGGTTGGGATAAACTTTACAGAGATAGGGTTGGTAATCTAATGGGTTCACATAGTGTTTGGCAAAATGCTTGAGAGAGTCCGAATTGCATGCATGNTTATGAATATGTGCAACTGGTTGTCCGAATTATGTTGAAGTGAGAAGTGTACTACTTGTCTGTCTTTAGTTGATCACCACACTACCATGCTATGTAAAACGGTGCTAGAAGGATAATGAATCCAAGAGTATGAATGTATATGCTAAAGGCTATGTAAAGAAGTTGTATTCTTATCGCTGAAATTTTCTGTGATTGAACTGTGATTTGTCATCGTGGATATGAGATGTGAATGCTTGGTGGGATCGGGTTGCGCGGCGCAATAGGGGAGATAAGGGTGATATGTGAGAAGTGATAAGGGTGTGATTGTGATTGTCAGGTGGGATCGGGTTGCACGCCGCAACAGTTGTGAGGTGGGATCGGGTTGCACGCTGCAACAGTTGCCAGGTGGGATCGGGTTGCACGCCGCAATAGTTGTCTGGTGGGATAGGGTTGCACGCCGCAACAAAAACACAACAAATGATTGTGATTGTCAGGTGGGATCGGGTTGCGCACCGCAAAAGAATAAATAAGGGTGAAATGTGAGAAGGGACAAGGGTGGAATTGAGAATGTGATTATGGTGAAGTGAAAATTGTGGAAATTCCATTGTGTGTCTTTCTATGTCTTGTGCGGTGATTGTGTGACTCTCTGTTTGTCTCTTGCCTGTGCATTATTGAGTTTACTTAGAGTAAAGTTTGTTCATACATACCAGTACAATTCAAATGTACTGACATCTCTTTGCCGGGGGAACTACATTTTTGTGATGATTGTAGGTGGTTCTATAGCAGGTACTCCAGCCCACCGACAGTAGTGCCTCCTCTACGTCCTATCAGCTGATTTAGTGAGCCCCTCTCCTCTAGGGGCCCAGTGTGGTTCATGCCACCTTTTCTTCCGGATTTACATTTTGGTATTTGTGTAAGGTATAGCCGCAACCTTGTTACCGGAAAGTATTATATATAACTACTTCGTACTCTTAGAGGCTCTGTAGACAGGAAGTGTGGGTTATGTACTTATGTATTTTGGGCAGTATGACTTGTAGACCACGTAAAGTAAAACTGGGTGTTATGTATATTTTGTAAGAATTGTACAACATGTTGGTAATGACAGAATTCTATGGTTAAATTTCAAATTGTAAGAATGCGTCTTAATTACAGTTGAATAATGTACATCGGAAATCTCGGGTAATGCGTGGGAGGGAAAAAGAAATCCAGGTCCGCTTGACTGGGGCTACCCAGTCGAGTGCCGGTCGTATCCCTTAGTTTTGGGGCGTGACACGTAGGAAAATATGGGACTTGGGCGTATGCCCGGAATCGAATTCCGAGCTCCCAAGCCCGAAAAATGAATTTTTGAAAGAAATTATTTTCTGAAAATATAAATGATTTTTGAAATTTTAACTATATGTGAAATCTATGGTATCGGGCCCGTATTATGTTTTTGGAGCCCGGTACGGGTTCGATATAATAATTATAACATGTCAATAAAGTTTGGTAAGAAACGAAAGTCATTTGATGTGATTCGGACCCGTAAATGCAAAGTTTGATGTTTAAGAAGTTTTAGAAATTTTCATGGATTTTGGGGTTAAATTCATTGTTTATGATGTTATCTTAGGGATTTTATTACACGAATAAGTTTGTAGGATGTTTTTGAGGTTGTGTGCATATTTGATTTGGAGCCCCGAGGGCTCGGGTGAGTTTTGGGTAGGCGTTGGGGGTGTGTTTAGACTCAAAAATCAGGTGTCAAAGTGTTGTATCTGGTGTCCAGTGGTTTGTTCTTCGCGTTTCCGGTGCAACTCACGTGAACGCGATGTACAAGCTAGGCTGGGGGCGAATTATATCTACGCGAACGCAGGGCATGGGTCGCGAACGCCAAGGTTGGGGGAAATTCTCTACGTGAACGCGACGGGCCTCACGCGAACGCGTAGCACAAAAGGGGACCTGGGGAAGGGTAGTACTAGGAATCTACGCGAACGCGTCCACAGGATCGCAAACGCGTAGAGTAAATGAGGGGTTGGGGAACTGGGTAGCTTTAACCATGTGTGAACGCGGCCCCAAGCTCGCGAACGCATAGGCCAAGTAAGTCAAACCTTCGCGAATGCAGCCAAGGGCTCGCGAAAGCGGAGAGTAAATTTTGACTAGTTATTCTTTTTGTCAAAAACATAACCTATTACGGGATTTAGCCCAAATTTCATAACTCCTTCTTCGTGCCATGTTATGATATTAAAAGCACGAAGGATAATGTCGTTCCATGCTATGATATTAAAAGCACAAAGGGTGATGTCGTGTCGCTTCCATTTATTTATTGTGAGGACGAGAGTAAAATCACGAAGGGTGATGCCGTGCACTTGTTTTGGTGAGGATGAGAGTAAAAGCACGAAGGGTGATGTCGTGCACTTGTTTACTCTGTGTTATTATTCCATGTTGTGGCCTTGATATTTAAACTGTTGTCTTATTCCGTTATTTCATTTATGATATCTCTTTCCCCCAGCATGTTCCCCTTCTTCCCTTGTACTTAGTTGATTATTTTTGCAGTTATTATTCTAGCCTCGTCATTACTTCGCCGAGGTTATGATCGGCACTTACTCAGTACATGGGGTCGGTTGTACTGATACTACACCTGCACACTTTTTGTTGTGCAGATCCCTGTACAGGACCCTGTGGACATTGAGCTAGGAGGCTTCCTTCAGTCCACCCGGAGACACCAAGGTAGTCCTGCAGGCGTCTGCAGGCCTTGGCGTCCCCTTCCACTTCTTCATTTCTGTTTTTAGTATTTCAAAAACAGATGTATTCACTTCTTTCAGACCCTGACATGTATTATTCGTAGATAGTCCGTGACATTGTGATTCCAAAGATCTGGGTTTTGGTTATTTTGAAAATTTGTAAAAGCAGTGAATTGAATTATGGACATATAGCTTGTTTCCATTTTATGCTTTTATTTATGAAAAGGTCGTATTTCACTTGTTTTCATTTAATAATAAAGGATTATAATAAACTGAGAATACACGTTGGCTTGTCTAGCGGGTTCAACGTTAGACGCCATCACGGACCCGATAGTGGGAAATTCAGGTCGTGACAAGTTGGTATCAGAGCACTAGGTTTCCTAGGTCTCACAATTCACGGACAAGTTTGGTAGAGTCTGAGGGATCGGTACGGAGACGTCTGTACTTATCCCCAGAGGCTGCAAAGTTAGGAATAACTTCACATCCATTCTTCTATGTCGTGCGATTTGAATTCTAAATGCTAACTGAGTTTCTATTTTATTCTCTCGCAGATTGCGAGAACGCGTGCTTCCTCATCTACTGATCAGCAACCCGATCCTCCCGTTGCAGCTCCTACGAGGGGCCGAGGACGAGGCCGTACTAGAGGTCGAGGCAGGAGCAGGGCTCAGCCCAGAGCAGCAGCCCTAGTGGAGGACCCTCAGGTAGAGTTGCCCGATGAGGTTCCTGCTCAGACAGTTCCGGTTGGACCAGCTCAGGTCCCAAAGGGGTTCATTGCCACCTCGGTGCTCCAAGACGCTCTAGTCCGCTTAGTAGGACTTATGGAGAGCGTGGCTCAGGCAAGTCTACTTCCTACAGCACCAGCCGTCTCTCAGGTTAGGGGAGGGGCCCAGACTCCTGCCACCCGCACACTAGAGCAGTTAGCTTCTCAGTTCCAGACTCCAGCACCTCAGCCAGCTGCAGTAGCTCAGCTGGGTATTCTGGCACAGGCCGTTGAGGAAGCAGCTATGTCTGCTGATGCTTTATGGAGACTGGACCGGTTCACGAAGTTGTTTCTTACTACTTTTAGTGGTGCACCATTAGAGGACCCCCAGGATTTCTTAGACAGTTGCTATGAGGTTCTTCGGAACATGGGGATCGTGGAGACCAATGGGGTCGATTTTGCTAATTTTCGTCTTTCTAGTTCCGCCAAGACTTGGTGGAGGGATTATTGCTTGACCAGGCCAGTTGGATCTTCGCCTTTGTCTTGGGCTCAGTTCTCCGACTTGTCTTGGAGAAGTTTCTTCCAGTCACCCAGAGAGAGGATCTTCAGTGGCACTTTTGAGCGTCTCCAGCAGAGCTCCATAACAGTTACGCAGTATGAGACCCGGTTCATCACTTTGGCTCGGCATGCTATCATGATATTCCCCACAGACCGAGAGAGTGTGAGGAGGTTTATTGAGGGGCTAGCTCAGCCGATTAGACTACAGATGGACAGAGAGACAAGTACTGATATTTCATTTCAGGAGGCGCCCAATGTGGCCAGGAGGATTGAGATGGTCTTATTACAGGGCAGTGGCCAGGGGTCTGACAAGAGGCCTCGTCATTTTGGCCGATTCAGTGGTGCCTCATCTGGAGGCAGAGATTCTTTTGGCAGAGGTCATCCTCGTAGACCATTCCAGTCAGCACTTCAGGTATCTCGCAGTGCACCACCAGCTCCTATCAGTGCACCGCCGCTCTAGAGCTTTCAGAGTGGTTATTTTGGTCGATAGGGACAGTTGCAGGGACAGGAGTCTCAGCGCCAGAGGTCTTGTTACTCTTGTGGTGGTCCAGGGCACATTACTAGGTATTGCCCCGGAGATTCTAGAGGTTCTCCGCATCAGTGTTCCTGTGCTATGATTCCCGCACCAGGTTCACCCCCACCCCCCTCAGCCAGTTAGGGGTGGAGGTCGAGGTGCCAGAGGTGGAGGCCAGACAGCTAGAGGTGGAGGACAGGCTATGAGAGCTAGGGGTCATCCCGCAGTAGGTCGACCCACGGATGTTCAGATTGGTGGGGCTCAGCCCCGATGCTATGCTATTCGCGCCAGACCTAAGGTTGAGGCCTCTGATCCAGTCATTACAGGTATGGTTTCAGTTTTCAGCAGAGATGCATCGGTTTTGTTTGACCCGGGGTCTACATTTTCTACGTGTCCTCATATTTTGCTCCTTATCTGATTATGCCTCGTGAGTCCGTGAGTACTCATGTATATGTATCTACACCGGTGGGTGATTCTATTATGGTAGATCAAGTCTACCGTTCATGTATAGTGGTTATTGGCGGTCTTGACACCCGTGTAGATATTTTATTTCTTGATATGGTTGATTTCGATGTCATTTTAGGGATGGATTGGTTATCTCCCTATCATGCTATTCTGTACTGTCATGCCAAGACTGTGACCTTGGCCTTACCGGGAGTACCTCGATTGGAGTGGAGGGGGACTCCTGGTCATTCTTTCAGCAGTATTATCTCGTATATGAAGGCTCGACGTATGGTTGAGAAGGGATGCTTGGCCTATTTGGATTATGTTCGTGATTCTAGTGTTGAGGTTCCTTCTAATGAGTCTTTGCCCATTGTTCGTGAGTTTCCAGAGGTGTTTCTTGCAGACCTGCCGGGTATGCCACCCGACAGGGATATTGACTTTTGCATTGATTTGGCTCCGGGTACTCAGCCCATTTCTACCCCGCCATATCATATGGCCCCACCAGAGCTAAAGGAGTTGAAGGATCAGTTACAGGATTTGCTTGGTAATGGCTTTATTAGGCCTAGTGTTTCTCCTTGGGGTGCGCCAGTGTTGTTTGTTAAGAAGAAAGATGGCACAATGAGAATGTGTATTGACTACCGGCAATTGAACAAGGTTACTATTAAGAATAAGTATCCTTTGCCGAGGATTGATAATTTGTTCGACCAGCTTCAGGGTGCCATAATGTTTTCAAAGATTGATTTGAGATCTGGCTACCATCAGTTGAGGATTAGGGCATCTGATGTCCCTAAGACAGCCTTTCGCACTCGGTATGGGCATTATGAGTTCTTGAATTATTTAGTGTTTATTGATATGATTGATTCAATTATATCTAGATACAATTGATTTGGAGTGGAGTTCAAAAGGAAAAGTGGTGATTGAGGCGTGATTTGGTCGTGGAAGTCGAGGTAAGTGTTTGGCCTAACCTTAGCTTGAGGAAATAGGTGTCGAGTCCTATTTGCTATGTGCTTATTCCATGTTCAACGTATAGGTGAGGTGACGAGTACCTATATGTTATGTCAAGCATGCCCGTGAGTCGGATATTACGAATTACGTGATTTTCATTGATATTTACTGTGTTATAGCTTCAGTTTCACTTTGGTGGTTGTTTAATTGATGGAAGTTCTTGGTTGTGAATATTGTTGAGTATTTGTTTCGATTGAGGAATACTTTGTTAAGTTATGTACTTGAGTGAGATTGGTTATAGTTGTGTCCCTTGTCGGGACAGTGATATTTCTTCTGTTGCTCCCTTGCCGGGATGTTGTGATTTATTGTAATGGTTCATGTTGTTGATTTCTTCCTTGCCAAACTGTTGTTCTTGATATTGTTTGGGTGAGGAAGAGTGTAAAGAACGAATGGTGATGCCGTGTATTATTCATTGTGAGGATGAGAGTGTAAAAGCACGATGAGTGATGTCGTGCCATGTTATGATATTAAAAACACGAGGGATAATGTCGTGCCATGCTATGATATTAAAAGCACGAAGGGTGATGCCGTGTCGCTTCCATTTATTTATTGTGAGGACGAGAGTAAAAGCACGAAGGGTGATGTCGTGCACTTGTTTTGGTGAGGATGAGAGTAAAAGCACCAAGGGTGATGTCGTGCACTTCTTTACTCTGTGTTATTATTCCCTGTTGTTGCTTTGAAATTTAAACTGTTGTCTTATTCTGTTATTTATGTTATTTGATATCTCTTTCCCCCAGCATGTTCCCCTTCTTCCCTTGTACTTAGTTGATTATTTTTGCAGTTATTATTCTCCGATTTTTTGTTGAATTGCACAGGTTGTATTAATTGTCACGTCCTAGCCTCGTCACTACTTCGTGGAGGTTAGGCTCGACACTTACTCAGTACATGGGGTCGATTGTACTAATACTACACCTGCACACTTTTTGTTGTGCAGATCCTGGTACAGGACCCTCTGGACATTGAGCTAGGAGGCTTCCTTCAATCCACCCGGAGACACCGAGGTAGTCCTGCAGGGGTCCGCAGGCCTTGTCGTCCCCTTCCACTTCTTTATTTCTGTTTTTAGTATTTCAAAAATTGATTCATTTCTTTCAGACCCTTACATATAGTATTCGTAGATAGTCCGTGACATTGTGATTCCAAAGATCTGGGTTTTGGTTATTTTGAAAATTTGTAAAAGCAGTGAATTGAAATATGGACTTATAGTCTGTTTCTATTTTTATGCTTTTATTTATGAAAATGTCGTATTTCACTTGTTTTCATTTAATAATAAAGGATTATAATAAACTGAGAATACACGTTGGCTTGTCTAGCGAGTTCAACATTAGACGCCATCACGGACACGACGGTGGGAATTTCGAGTCGTGACAGATATTTTGCTGAGCTTCAATTATGATTCATTTCATTTTTCATACTGAGATTTTTGGGGGTTTTATTGAGAAATATTTGAAAATATACGAGTTCAAAGGATTTTTACGGGAACTGGTTTTCACACATATGTACTAGATGTATACTTTATATTGGCTCGGTATTTTACTATTTGTGAATTGGTGTTTTGTGCTGTGTATTTCTTATCTTCAGACTTGATTTATTTTCATTACTACTGAGTTGGCGTACTCATCATTACTCTCTGCACCTCTGTGTGCAGATCCAGGTATTGGTTCTGAGCAGTAGCCATCTGAGTTCGTTCATCGGCAACATTTGGGATTTCGAGGTAGCGATCCAGCGTCCACAGCTTCTCCATTTCCCTTCCTTCATTAGTATTTAGTATTTTGTTCTGAGATATTGTTTTATGACATTAGCATGGTTAATATTATTCTTAGATGCTCGTGATCAGTTGACTCCAGTTATGGGAAATAGTTTAGACTGTTAGATTATATTGTGCTTTGTTAAAGACTTAGAGAAATTTTATACTCGCTATGGAATATTATTAATGACTTTGAGGGGATTTTATTAAAAAAAATGTGTAGTTATGTGATAGTGGCTTGTCTAGTTCAACGATAGGCGCCATCACGACCCGTTAGGATTTGGGGTCGTAAGAATAGACATTCACCATAAATAGAATTCTATTTATAACACAAAACATTATATTCCTATTTAAACATTCGTAGGTAATAAATATATCACATTGTGTAAACGACGTTTACACATGATAAAAGTACATCATATTTAAAAAAATCATTTTCGTAACTAATAGTATGTTCTGTTTATTCCAAATATATCATATTTTATTACAGATATAGCACTAGTAAAAAAAACTCATTAATTGTTATCCCTTAAATCCCGCTATAAGGAGCATCCTATTTAATAACCAAAATGCAAGCACCCGATATCAAAGAAAAACGTTGCAATCTTCACTAATACCGAGTAAACATATTGCATAGTTTTTCTTTGGGATTTTTTCACAAACCACTATTGTTTAGTGGTTATTAGTTAGCTGTAGTTACAATTTAATATATTACTTTCTATAGCTATATTTTTAATTTTTTTATAGTGTATTTGATGTATTTAAGCTACCATATTCATGAATACAGTAGCAAAAGTCAGCGCGAAACATGGGGCTAAAGCTGGATAGACGAATGTATGTGGTTGTATGTGACTGTCTTCGACTTTATGTCGTAACGTAAATTGCGCAATTTCAGGTCTATTCAGATTTTTTTAACGGAAAGTGTAAAATTAACATAATAAACTCCTAATATAACTCAATTAACCTAATTACATCACCCATAATCGTTTTCTTACGCGAAATCTGAAATTTTTTTCCTAAAACATTATATACACCAAAACAGAGCATTCGCCGATAATCTGTTTCTTTCCTTTTCTGTGTTTTTTTCGTGTTTGCTTCTTTGTTCAACAAATAAAACAGAGATTCATGATCTATTAAATAAAATAGAGATCATATACCAACTATATATTTAGTTGGTGTATTAAATCTGAATACATAATTACAATACGACTATTATATTAATTCATGATCTCTGAATACAGATGAATACAATCTGAATACATAGTTGGTATATGATATCTGAATATGAATACAATCTGTTATATACATACGATATGATTGTATTTTAAAAAGATGTAATATTTCATTCATCAGAACTGATTATTTGTTTTGATTACATATAAATACAACTAAATACAAAACGACGTTTTGTATCAGGGATTGTATATGATCTCTGAATATTAAATACATGTATTCAAATACCCTGTTGAAATACATATGAATACAACCGGTTAAATTAATATGAATGAAACATGTTGTATTCATATGAATACAAGAAGTTGAATACAGATTAATACAATATGTTTAATACATATGAATACACCTGAATACATATTAATACAATCTGTTATACACATATGAAGGTATAAATATGTATTGTATAAAGGTCTCATAGACTTCCTAATATATGTAACTACATCTAAATATATATAAAGACAACCTGTAAAATACATATGAATAAAGCATGTGGAAAATATGTGAATATAACCTGGTGAATATAGATAAATACAACGTAATGAATGTAGATAAATACAACCTGTTGAAATACATATGAATACAACCTGTTAAATTAATATGAATGCAACCTGTTTTATTCATATGAATGCAAGATGTTGAATACGGATTAATACAATATATTGAATACATATGAATACAACCTGTTGAATACATATAAATACAACCTGTTGTAACCATACAAACACAACTTGTTGATTACAGATGAATTCGGATGCACAAAAATATTGAATACATTGACTGAATACTTGAAATGATCATATATAAATACTATTGATACAATGGATAAAATAAAAACATAATTTTTTCTTAACTAAACACCATCTTTACCAAAACACTATCCAAAAACACTATTCACAAAAAGCTACCATCCAAAACTACATTCACCTAAGACTACTCTAACATTATCTTAACCGGCGTGTCCGAATTCGTGATTTGCCTAATAATCTTTGAGGGTGCTTGGTCTCTGAAGCTATAATTGCTGATACACCTGCAAATTCCAATTTCGCTTGAGTGATTTGCAAAGAGAAAGAGGGTCCATCGAAATTGAGTACTTTGGTGGGTATACCTCTGGCAACACTCTTGTGAGATGTTGAGTCCGACATTGGAGAGAAAAATGAGAGCTTTCTGTTGAGTAAACAATAACACTGGTTATTGTTTAAGAAAACAAACAAAATACAAATTCCAAACAAAAATCTAAGAAGCTAAATACTTACCACAAGTACTTGTATCAAATACAACCGAGATTTGAGAGAGAAATTAACGTGTTTAGTGAGAATGGGGAAGACCTAGGCGATGTGGGTGGGAGATAATTTCAGTTGCAGAATCATGGTTTTGTGGGGGAAGAGAATAGTGTATCGAATTGGAGAGAGAGAGAGAGAGAGAACGTGGATAGAGAATTTTACCGGTAATTATGTAAGAAACAATGTGAAAAAGGAGAGAGAAAAATAATAACTAGCGTATATAGTGGCTTAAGGGTAGGATGTAACCATAATTAGATATTTTTCTATAGAGAGTAAAAGGTAGCAATATAATATAATTTTTTAAAATAATATTTATTTTGAAATAAATAGGATATTAAGCTTTTCTATAGGGGATAAAAATTCCTTTTTCTTTCCATAAACAAAAAATTACGAAAGATCTCATTCTATTCTGCTTATTTATGCCATCTTCTTGAAATAGAATTATCGTATTTGTCATACCTATCATACCTTTGTTCTTCAATATTATTATGCTAATACATAATAAAATATTATTGTAAATCTATACTATTAAATACCATCCTTATACTATATATATATATATATATATATATATATATATATATATATATATTAATACACAATTATATATTATTATAATATTGTGTATATATGTATTCGTTGTATATATTTATTATCTACTATTATTAACATTAATAATATACAATCAATATACACAATAGTTGAAGAATTTATGATAATATATAACAATAACCTATACATGGGTTTTGCTTACTATATTATCTGGTATAATTTATACATGATTTACATTGTGTATAATTTATCAATTATAATTTATAAGTTTATTAAAATTTATACATGATTTATACAACATATATTATTGCAATTATGAGGTTACATTCCAAGCTTCGATATGCATTATAAATTTTATATTAAAAAAGAAGAAGATATGTTTTCAAACATTTGTCTCCCATTTCTTTGCTGGAGAATATCTTTAATACAATAGTCATTTATCATTTTTATATACAAAAATATAATGCTAATCAAGTTATAGTGTTATACTATCCAAATATATATATATATATATATACTTATGCTTAGTGCTCACTTTACATAACCCAGTTGTTCTCATTTACAAAAATAAAATTACTAAATTTGGAAAATAACATGTATAATAATATATATTTCCAAAAAAATGTTTCCATCTCATATTCTCCATTCCAAGGAGAACATAATACTTCACTTCATAATACTTGCTCAGTTATTTGTATCCTCACAGCAAAATTAAAAAGTTTTTTTTGTTTTACAAATAATAGGCAATTCAAAATCAAAACATAACTTTCAAAAGAAAGATAATTATCATAATACTTCAAAAGTTACAGAGTAAACCAAATAATTTATTTGTCACTTTTGACACTTCCCTACTCCTCCACCTTCCTCCATCCCTACCATCTTCTGTAACTTCTGCAAGTTTCGCACAACCACATCAACCTATTTACTTACCATGTCTAACCCCACTGACAGGGAAATGAACGATCAAGAAGAAGACTTGCTATCCCGCAACACCAATTACCCAGATCTATCTGGCCTCCAACACACACCACCACCCCAATTACCCCATCCTCTGACACTACCAGCTAACTCCCTAAACCCCTCTACAACTTCCCACCCAACACCACTGAAAAATAACTCACCTCCTCCATCTTACCCCCACTCATCACCTACAACACCAACCTACCTTGACAAATTAACAACATCCCCCCCTCCCACCATTGACAACACCTTCCAATTCCTTAATCACACACTCCAACAGTTTGACCTCTCCGATGAAAACGACAACCCCTCAAATCACCCAAACTTCATTTATATTTCCGCAGTTGATAAAAATTGGCTCTACCATAACTGGACCCAATTTGTCATCGTCAAACCCCTTGGTAAAAAATTAGGATACCACTTCCTCAAAAACAAACTCCAAACCATTTGGCAACCCATTGAAACTTTTAACCTCATTGATCTTGGCAATGATTATCTCCTTATCAGATTCACCAACCTTAACAATTATCACAAAGTTCTACACGATGGCCCATGATTTATTGGCTCACAATACATTATTGTCCGCAACTGGGATCCCAAATTCTCAGCAACAGATGAATCAAATACATGCTCCGCTATCTGGGCTCGACTCTTAGAACTCCCTACTGAATACTACAACCTTGATATTCTACGAAAAATCGACTGACAAATTGGCACACTAATAAAAATCGACAACTGCACAGCCATAACTACCAGGGGACGCTATGCTCGATTATGTGTTCTTGCACCAACTGGAAAACCACTCCCCAAAGAAATTCTTATTGGTACCAATCTGCAAATAATTACTTATGAATACTCTACCCCAATGTGTTCAATTTGTGGCTGTATTGTGCATCTATCCCCTTCCTGTTCATCTACAAAATCTGCACCCTCCACCGATCCAATCACCACCCCAAACACCCTTACTCCCACCACCACCACTGTACCGCACCACCACCTACCACCGGCACAATCGCCATGGCAAACCATCTCCCCACGACGCCGGAACTCTTCTCCTTCAACCCATATATCCAGTATCTCCTCCCCTCTCCCTGCTAATAATATGAATATTCTCCATCCAAACCCCACACCTACAGCCACCGCACCCTAACCAACAACTCACTCTAAAAACCAGACCACCCTTAACTCTCCAAAAACCAATACCCAATGCCCAAAGAATAATAACCCTTCACCTGCTTCATTTATTATTCTCACTCCCAATTATTTAATTACTCCTATCCCCTCCCCAATGTTACCACATACAATAACAAAACCAATTTCCACCACCCCTACAACCAATAATATTTCAGTGCATAACCCCTTTAACATTCTCTGTCCAGATGACCCTAATACCCACCTGCAGCCGCCCCCACCTTCTATACAACCAATCCTCCTCATTGTTGAGCCCATCCTACTAGACCCCACAACTAACCATTTCATTCCAAAACCTGATAAAAAAAGGAAAACTATTCTAAAAAATAATAAGACTACTACTCCAAAAATCACAAAACAATCTACTGCACTAAACCAAACCGTTCAAGAAAAGAATT
Source organism: Nicotiana undulata (assembly GCA_005239495.1). Lineage (NCBI taxonomy): Eukaryota > Viridiplantae > Streptophyta > Magnoliopsida > Solanales > Solanaceae > Nicotiana > Nicotiana undulata. The sequence goes on from ML244958.1 coordinate 13,909, forward strand.
CATTCCCATACCAACTGCAATCATCACCCCTACAAACATATTTATCCGGAAATTCCGTTAAAATTAACACCAATTCACCCTCTGCAACTCCTCCTGCCAAATGTCATAACACTACACCGCCTCAAACACCACAATCTATACAAAAGCCATCTGTTAACTCTACTCCTGAACCTACCCCTAACAATTCTACTACCATGCATCTACCAGCGCCCTTTACACCATTTTCATCCGCCGAAACTCGTACTACTATTTCCAAGGTGCATGAAATCAAAAAAATCTTCGAGCACAATCTTCCCCTTACTACTGCCCAGGCTATAAATAATTCCCAACACCAAATCACTCCTTCATCAGATACCTTACCTATTGTTCTCACTCAACCACTCCAAAATGCCGAGGTTCCCACAATACTACCACGACAGGTCCCCCCGCCACCGTCAACGCAACAATCACCACCTCCACCGCTACCCCATGGAAGAACCCCTACAGTAACCAACCTCTCCTCCGACCATCCACTACAACATTTACCTGTACCCAATCTACACCCCCTATTACTATCTGATGACCCAAATTTCACAAAACACTTATACCTATGCACATCCTTACATGCTCGAATAAGCCCCTTCCAACCTTCTTCCACTTCCACTTCCACAACAACAGACAACGACCACACTACTGGAAGCAGACCCACTCACAGTACTCCTAGAGGAGACAAATTGTCTCAACGTCCAAAATTCCAACATACTCCAACTGCTCAAACTATAGGGGATTTCCACGATAGAATTATCCAACCCAATGGCCAACCTTCAGCACAACCTAGCACTAACACACTCCTTCCCATAGACACTCTCACACCAACTAGCCAACTCCTTGAACTTATCAATTCAAACTCCCCCACCATACGAAGACACCCTGCTACCAGAAAGCTTAGAAGACAACATAATCCAACCGCGGCCATTGTCCCCTACGAACCACCAACGAATTCCTTTTTCCGAAAACCTTCCACCAAACACCCACGAGATGCTCACGGAATGTTACCACCTGAGGACCTCTTTGACTCTTACACTCATAGAAAATCAAGAAAAAAAGATTTTTGTGGAAAGCTCTCCCCAAGTCAACGAAGTTTCACTGAACATCCGAGCGCGACCGGCGACTGGACCCGAACAATATGTATTAATATTCCTAACCAATATCCAGACCTTTCCACCAGGGGATGAGGAACATATCCTACTCCAACCAACGACTCAACTCACCCTGTCCACGGAGGAGGATATGATCCTGCCTATGACCTCACATCTTTCAATGTCTCTTCCTCTAGGAGCGAGCTCCGCCATCCCTACTAACAATAAAATGAAGTTCTTTTATGGAATTGCAGGGGAGCCGGAAATCCAACTTTCAAGTGTAATCTCAAAGCCATATTATAATGGAATAAACCAACTGTCCTAGCCCTCACTGGGACACGCCTGTCTGAACATGAACCTCTCATGGATGAACTCGGCTTCATTGGCCTCCTCCAGGTAAGGGCCCAAGGTTTTTCTGGTGGAATAGTTCTTATGTGGAAAGGAGATGAGGTCGACGTCGACCCACTGCTTGTCATCGACCAAGAAATACATGCAACCATCAAGGTTATCCCCTCCTCTTCTCCTTGGATTTTTCTGTTGTATATGCCAGTACTTCATTACCCACCATACTTTGTTTATGGGAAAATCTTAAAACTCTTCATAATACTGTTACTAGGCCTTAGCTCCTCTGCGGTGATTTTAACGAAGTTACCATCGACTTCGAAAAGTTTGGAGGTACTCCAGTGATTAATACCAGAATACATGCCTTTCTTGAATGCTTACATCACATAGGTATGCATGACCTTGGTTTCATTGGTGCACGTTTCACCTGGACTAATAAAAGAAAGTTAATGCGCACACTTATATTAGAACGACTTGACAGATTTTTAGACAACTCCGATTGGTTGCGCCTCTTTTAAGATTCCTCTGTCCTACACCTCCCCTGCACGCATTCTGACCATTGTCCTCTTCTATTAAATCTTGCACGTGCTACATCTCGTAGCACCACGGGATTTAAATTTGAGACCATGTGGCTCACCCACCCGGACTTCATTCGCCTAGTCCAAACTATTTGGACCACAAGAAATGATTACATCCCTACCATGCAACACTTTACTGAAGTTCTTAAAAGTTGGAACCATTCATGCTTTGGGATATCTTTCACCAAATGAACGTTATTCAAGCTCGAATTAGCGGCCTCCAAAAAATGGCCCCACACCTTAAAACAAATCAAAATTTAAACCTAGAACACACACTTATTCAACAATTTAATATACTCCTACAAAACGAAGAAGACTTCTGTAAACTCAAATCGCGTGTACAAAATCTTCATGACGGTGATGCCAACACCAAATTGTTTCACCTCAGTACTGTCCATCATCGGCGGAAAAATCGCATTCTAGGACTCCATGATACTGTAGGTAACTTGGTCTTGGACCCCACCCTCATCAATTACATTATCACAACCCATTTTTAACGACCCTATACCACTGAACTTCTCATCACCTTAAAACAAACAGCGATCCATGTACCGCAAGCCCTTACCTCACAAACTTCTATACACCTTAGTCGCTCACTAGCAGATGATGAAATACTCACTGCCCTTCATTCTTTTAAGCCACTAAAAGCACCAGGACCAGATGGATTCCATCCTGTTTTTTTTTTTCAAAAACACTGGCCTAAAACCTAAAGAGCCATCACCCGCTTTTGTAAGGACATATTCTCCACCTGCTCTCTCCCACCTGAAATTAATCAAACTTATATTTCTTTAATTCCTAAAGTAAAAATTCGGAACGCATCACCCAATACCGTCCCATCAGTCTCTACAACACCATTTATAAAACCATTACAAAAATTATTGTCAATCGCATTCGACCTTACCTACCCTCCTTAATCGGTCCTTATCAGACTAGCTTCATCCCAGGTTGCCGAGCCATTGACAGTGCAATTATTGTCCAGTTGTGCACTCTTTTAACAAACGCAAAGGCACTGTAGGCCATATGCTGATCAAAATTGACCTCGAAAAAGCCTTTGATCTCCTTGAATGGTCTTTTATACATTACTCTTTTGCTAGCCTTAAATTTCCACCATCCTTAATCACACTCATTATGAACTGTATCTCCACCTCTTCCGTCTCCATTCTGGTGAACGGCAAACCAACACATTTCTTCTCACCCTCTAGAGGTATCCGGCAGGGCGACCCACTCTCCCCATATATATTCATTATTTGCATGGAAACACTTACTCGTCTCATTATACACGCCACAGACACTAAGGAATTGGATTCATTCACATCTCCAGACATGGGCCTTCTATCTCCCACCTAATGTTTACTAACGACCTAATTCGTTTTGCCAAAGCAGATGTTAAAAATGCATCTAATATCCACTCCATCCTCAAGCGCTTTGGCATTCTCGCTGGCCAACAAATTAACTACGCTAAATCAAAAATTAAATTTTCTCCCAACACACCACAAAATATCCGCCAACATATCTCTGCTATTCTTCACATGCGAACATCCTCCATTGTTGGTATATACCTTGGACTACCCATCACCAACCTTCAACCCAAGAGTGTTGACTATCAATATCTACTAGATCACATGCGCAATCGATTACAAGGATGTAAAACAAAGTTTCTAAACATGGCTTATACAATCTATCCGAGCCTCCATTCCCACCCATGCCATGCAAAATCATCTGCTCCCTACCAAAATTCTATGCCACATTGACCAAATTCAACGCAACTTTCTCTGGGGCACTACTATAGAAAAGAAACGCCTCCACCTAGGGCTCAAATTGAGATTTATTTTGTGAAGTTAATTTTGGAACTATAATAAAACTAACAGAAACTCAAGACAATCAAAAGCATTTCAACCCTAAATTTGTAGTACTCTCGTTTTCTCTGTAGCTTGGCGACCTCATGCACGTTTAGGGCATCCATGGCTGCTGCGAGCTCTCCCCAACCTTAGGCTGTGGGAGAGACAACTAAAAACGCTCAAGAAATAGTTCCTAACATGAAGCCAAAGCAATCCTACGCTGCCCAGATCAATTCAAACAAATCTGCCGCACTTTCGACAAAAATTGAATTGCGTCCAGTTCATATGGTTCATGGTGAACCAACTGTAGAGTTCACTGTTGAAGAGGTGAATGCATTCACCATTGAAGAAGGATTGCACCATTCTGTAATCCTTAAATTTTCATATGGAAAGCCAAATATCCAAGAGTTACGGCAGATCATACCAAAATAATTCGACGTCAAAGGATCGTGCAATATTGGACTGCTTGAATTTCGACATGTCTTGGTCAGATTCGACCTCTTTGAAGATTATGTCCGGTGCTTATCTAGGTATACCGGCTATGTGAAGTCCGAGGGTGAAGATTTCTTCTTTAGAACTTTTCCATGGACTATAGGTTTTAATCCTAGAGAGGAAACAAGTAAGGCAATCGTCTGGGTTTCTTTTCCAATGCTGCCGCCAAATTTTTTTACTAAGAAATCATAGTTTTCAATTGTGTCAGCAGTAGGGAAGCCCCTTGCAGTGGATAAAGCAACACAAGATCTAACAAGACTAAGTGCCGCTAGAGTAAAAGTACTTCTGGATCTTTTAGACAAACATCCAAAGCGAGTTAAAATTCATATTGTCGACAAAAGTTCGGGGAAATCTGTTGAGCACTGTCAGGAGGTTGTTTATGATAATCTCCCAAGATATTGCATATATTGTAAACATCAAGGACATGATGAAAGGTCATGTCGTGTGATGAATGTGAAAACTAAGGCAGAGGATGCAATTGTGATATAAAAAGGTGTTGGACATGATAATTTTCAGCCCGCTATTGAGTCGAGTAGTGTTGAGCAGTTAAAAGGAGATGCCAGAGATTTTTTGAATACAAAAAGAGCTGGGCAAATTGTGGAGGAAGGATTAGTGGTGGATAATGAAGGTAAGCAGCAACAGGTCTTGAATTTGCATACTGAAGGAGTGCAACAGGTTGTTACTGTCAAAGAAGGTGTTGTTGTTAGTGCTCCTAAGGCCAATGTTCAGTTGGATACAAGAAATAATGCAAGGCAATATAATGAACAACAGGGTGATGGAAAACAGATTATAATAGTTGATGGATTTGGAAATCATGGAATTGCTGCTACAGTTCCTGTGAATCGAGCTATAACCAGGATTTCAGGTGATATTTCTTCTGCAGTAGCGAGAGGTACACAACCTTCTCATGAAGGTGAGGTTTTGAATCAAGTGAACACTGTAAATAATCAAAAAAAGGTAGCACAAGTTGATGAAGGTGCTTTGAATCGTGAAACAGGTGTTCAGGCAGTAGATAAAATAGCTGAGATGCGTGACATTCAAGACAAAGCTGGAAACAAATCTACGACGGCTCGATATGTTAGTGGTACTGATGGGAGTAAGGATGATAAGATCGAGAGGAAGGCAGCAGGTGTACATGGCACTACTGGAGATGCACATGAACCTGGGCAATTTCATCCTGTTGCTGGGGTACCTAGGATTCAAATTGGTTATGATCAACATACTACAGCTGCACGTGAAACACTTGGAAAACCAGCACTTGGTACTCCTACTACTGTTGCATTGAATAATTCTGTTGATGCTGCTATAGCTACCAATGTTAAACAGGCTACTGCAGTTGAACTTGTTGAAAAGGCTACTAAGAAAGCAGGAGTCATTGAAGCTGGTGCACAAATTGATACTACAGGTGCATGATATGATGGATTGGAAGCTGCTCATGGGAAATTTATTGATAAAGGGGCAGCTGCCACAGTAGCTGCAATGTCCCAGCCTATGCAACAAATCAAAGATCGAGATTGGACAGTGATTAATCGATCTTATACATCACCTCGGACAGCAAAATCTCAAGGTAATAGAAAGCAGAATGTTGCAGAAACTTCTGCAGATGCAAGATGTGCTGAATCAAAGAAAATCAGGTGCTCAAACATCTTTGAAACATTGAATAGTGAGCAGGAAGATGTTGTGGGCTTTTTGCAACAGAAAGATATAAATGCAAGTTCAAAAAATAGGCAAGAGAGGTCTTCAGGCAGTGCAAAAAATGAGCAGAAGTCTGGTTTTCCAGAAAATGCATCAACATACATGGTTCCATTTGTGGAGGAGCTAACGGGATATCAAGCACATAGCTCCAATACACCTACACTGCATTTCTCTAGTCCTCACGTTGAAAAGATCATCAAGGACGCCCAGAATGCAATGGCAGCACATACCAATATAGTTAAACAACCAATTGTGACGTTGAAAACATCCGCCTTTGAAATTCCTTCACAGTCTTTGGAGTCCTGTGATGAATATGGAGGTGAGTTGATGTTTCCCTCTGGGAATAACAATGAAATAAAATAGGCAAATGTGGGAGATGGCTATAAAATTCAAGCTCTGGGCAGTCCAACGCGAGGAGGATGATGAAGAAGACTGTGGTGCAGATTTTGAAGGGGAGTCGATTGAGAACGATGATCAACAGAGTGAAGATGAGGGGATGTTGTCAGTTGGCTCACCTGCTGTGCACTTAGGGTCAGGAAGAAATCTTAATGATCAAGACCCAGATTTTATCCCTAAATCAAGGCAACAAAACACTGGAACAAAAACAACAGATGCTAAGTCGATGGAAGTAACAGTAACAACTCAAGCTGGGCAGCGACAGATAATTGAAAACATTCCAGCAACTATTTGTGCGAGCGATCAACATGACGCAGCATCTTCAAGTTCTGGAAAGCAGCAACAAGTAACAAACAATTCAAAAGCAGTAATTGTAGCGTCAAAAGATGGGCAACAACAGCAGAATCCAAACGAACCAGTTATTAGCTTGGAGGAAAGAAAACTCTTGGACGCGATGGTAAGTTCCAAATCTGAAAAATTGTTAAATCATGCTGCTTTTAGCACAGGTCGTGTGAGTAAGAGCAGGAATAAGGTGCAATACATAGAGTTACAACAAAGTAAGGCAGCCTTGGCAAATCTGCACAATGGAAATGCCTTGTCGTCACAAGGTATGGAGAAGGACATGGTAAATCAGGTGAAACTGGGCAGAGATATATATGAAGAAGGTGAGGAAGATGCAATGATGCAACAGTGCAGGGCAGAGGCAGCAAGAAAAGGTGATTTATCACCAATGCATAGCGGACAAAGCAAGAAGACACACACAAGGAAGAAGAGTTGGTATGGTCGGGTGAATGAGGAATCAAATATTAGGCGACTTCCTATGAGAGTGGCCAAGCAAAAACAAGATGTCCCAACCACATCTACGAGATCCAACCGTTCAAAAAAGAAGTCATGAATTTTGAAGACATTTTGAAGAGGTGTGATGAAGATGAAAAAGAAGTACAAATTGAAGAAGCTACAAACTTGGATAAGAAGGGACAAGATTTTAATTCCTACTATATTTTATTCTATCACTTTCTTAGTATTGCCATTTGTAATATCATCACAGAGTATGTTATAAACTCTATGATGATCATAGAATATTTGGTTGTTTGTAGTTCTTACTTTTTACATGCATGCTAGTAAGTGAGGCTATTTTATGCCTCGATAGGATTTAATAAGGTAAGGTTTAGCCCGGTATTTGTTTTCTCATGGCCTATGCCTTTGGAAAATACCCAAATGGCTATGAGATTATATGCCCTCGTGAGACTTTGCCGGCACCTACACCATGATTCCTCTACATGAGGCTGCCATATATGGCATTGTGAGGCGCAGAGGAGTGATTATATAGCCAAGGCATAATGGCAACAATACTGGTGCTATTGTCCCCCTTATTGTACTACTCCTATGTGGTTCTTTTTATTTTTATTATTAGTAAAACTAGCCCTAGGCTCCTTGCCTAGTGGATTTTCTAAAAAAAAAAAAAAACTGACATCAAGTTACCCTTCCAAAACGACACGGTGAATTGGGTATCCAAAAAACTAAAGGAAAAAATATGGCACTTCTTATTAGCCTAGCATGGAGATTTCGTCACCAACCCCATACCCTTTGGGCGCAAGTCCTTCAAACCAAATATCATCACCAAAAACCCCACCCCAACGCTCTTCCAACTAAACAACATGCTTCATTCATCTGGAAGTCCTTAGTCATAGGCTATTCCATTTCAACACAAGCCATTAAATGGAAGATCGACAACGGATCCCTCATCAACGTATGTACCGATACTTGGCTACCTCACAACCGTCCCCTATGCAGCCTTATCCAAGGCCCCCTCAGTTTATCAGAATCTACTCTCACCGTTAACTCCCTCCTCCAACAAGGCCAACGGAATACCTCCCTACTCTCATTCCAGTTGCCACCACACATCCTGCGACTCATACATAATAACTATTTCAACCCATCCCTTAACCGACTTGATACTCCATCCTGGCTTTTCTCCCAACATGGCTTCTCCACTGCCTCTTCCTATCACCTCTATCTACACCTCTCACTCCCTCATCTACAGTCCGCCCCTGGCCTTCTCTGGCTCTGGAAGCTTACACTTGCGCCAAAACTAAAAACCTTCCCCTGGATTCTCCTACTACAACGCCTCCTAACCGCTTTCTTCCTAGCATCTATCAATATGCTTACCACACCTTACTGCCACTCTTGCCCCCACATCCCTGAAACACTCACCCACCTATTCTTCCAATGTACAAATGCACAACGCGTATGGACTTTCTTCCACATCCCACATCCATCTACAGCCTTTTTGGCCTGGCGCAAGCCTTATTGTGCCGCCCCTCAGGAACCTTTCACCTATCATGGTATTGATTTTCCTGCATCACTCTTAGTTCCTTTTATCCTCTGGCATATTTGGAAAACTAGAAACGATAATCTCTTCAACAACCTCTACAACCCCGTCCACCCACCAACAATACTCTTCCACGTCATCGAATTCCACTCCTTATCTCATATACAACCACCAACTCCTTATACCCATGTCCAACATATCAAATGGCACCCCATTGAAGATCCCTTTTTAAAACATAACACTGATGGATCCTTTAATCCCCACACGCTACAAACATCAACTGGAGGAGTTGTACGCAATCACCATGGATAATGGATCCACGGATTCACTATGTTAATTATTTGTTCTACTGCAATAGAAGCCGAACTATGAAGCCCTCATCCTAGGCCTCTAGCTTGCAATTGACCTCCTACTCCTACCCATAAAGATTGAAACCGATTCCCGGCAACTTATCACTAAGATACGTCATGGAAACAATGTATACTCACATCTTATTTTTGATTGCAGGACCTTACTCCATCAGTTGCAGATAGTCACACTTGATCACATCTGCTGGGAGGCAAACGGTGTAGCAGACGCCCTTGAAAAATATGGCATGCTCCTAACTCCTTCTGAAGGCCAATTGCAGTGGAGTCCCATACATTTTATGTCTCCCCCGCCCTTTACTTTAAATGCTTTCAATAATGACCTATCAGATGTTACTGTACCATGATTGGTACCCCTTTGTAACACTGTTACTGCTTAGTTTTTTTAATATAATCGTATCCTTATTAGCAAAAAAACATTTATTTGTCACGACCCCAAACCTAACTGGCCGTGATGTCGCCTATCGTGATACTATGATAGCCAATTTATTGAGTTTAACATAAGGTACCTTCTATTTAATACAAGAACTATCTGATATTTCATAATAATTCCCGACTTTTAGCATTTCAAAATAATAAAAATGGTCAAAACATCTAAACACAGCCCCAACATCTGGAGTCATCCGTCATGAGCATCTAAGAGGTAATACAAATCTGATATTATTTCCTTACTACAAACAAGTCTCGGAAGAAAAATTAAAATGACATAATAGGAAGGATAAAAGGGCAGGTTGCAGATGCCGAGCAGCTACCTCACGATTTCCTAGCAATACTCCAAAGAGAGTAAATCAGCTATCGCTCAGTCCCGACACCTGAATCTGCACACAAGGTGCAGGGAGTAACGTGAGTACGCCAACTCAGTAAGTAACAATTGTAACTAAAGACTTGAGTGCAGTGATGAGCATTTAAAATCATGTAGTTTCACAACATAATCAACAACATAAATAAATGAATCAATCGGGAATCTTTAAATTTTTGAATATTTCACAAAACTCCAATTATCCATTTAAAATCTCGTATGAAGCATTTATTAAACAATATCAATAGAGGCTTGGTATAAAGAAGAGTAAAAATAGTAGTTTCATAAAATAAGTCCCTCAGACACAATATCACTCACAAATAAACCCTCTTGGGAAAGCCTCTCAGTCACTCGTGACTCTACTCTCATCAGTCAATGCTCACACTCAGCACTCTCACTCAACAAGTACCATATCATAACCGTTGCGGCGTGCAGCCCGATCAATAATAGTCGACTGCGCTCATCGGGAGTGTACAAACTCTGGAGGGGCTCCTACAGCCCAAGCGCTATATTGTTGTGGCGTGCAGCCCGATCCAATATCTCGCTGCGGCGTGCAGCCCGATCCTACATATCTCCCTGTGGCGTGCAACCCAATATATATATATATATATATATATATATATATATATATATATATATATATATATATATATATATATATAACGGCGTGCAACCTGATCCATCACTATCCTTACAATCTGCCTCTCGGCTTCACTAAGTCGTCATCCTCACAAGCCACTCGGGCAACTCAGTACAAATCACAGGGACTCAGCCTAAAATATCTTTCATTATTTAAAAGCAGAGTGATAAATAGGAATAAACAGTGAACATGTATAAATCATGACTGAGATTATATTTTCTATCAAAACATTGTGAGAATAGTAGTAAAATACCCTTGAGGGTCCAAACAAGTCGGCACAAGGCCCCAAACATGGCGTACAACCCAAAATATAGTATTAATATCTAAAATACGGGATATCATATGATTTCAAATAAAATACGCGGCTCAATAGTCGCTATGGGACTGACCAAGTCACAATCCCTACCAGTGCACGCCCACACGCTCGTCACCTAGCATATGCGTCACCTCATTTATCAAAACAATAAGAAATACCAGGGTTTCATACCCTCAAGTCTAGATTTACAATCGTAACTTACCTCAAACCGGATGAAAAATTACTCCGAACACTGTTTCCTTTGACTCTTGACTCAACCTCCAATCTCTCCGAATCTACCAAAATCAGTACCATATCATCAATATATGTTGAAAGAACAAATCCCACAAGTATCAAATTTACTCAAAAATCTTGAAATTGGCCAAACTTGGCTCCCGGGCCCACGTCTTGAAATCCGACAAATTTCACAAAATTAGGACACCCATTCACTCACGAGTCCAACCATACTAGTTTCATTCAAATCCAACTCCAATTCGATGTTCAAATTCCAAAAATTCATTTTATGAAGTTTCTAAAACATTTCCCAAATTTCTACCTCAAAGTAATAATCAAATGATGAAATCGTTGATATATTCATGTATATTAACCAAATCCGAGTTAGAATCACTTACTCTAATATATTTCTTGAAAAACCCTCAAAACATCGCCACAAACCGAGCTCTCTAGGTCAAAAATGTGAAATAATGTCCTAAATCCCGTTTACATAGTGAATTTTCTGATCTCCATTGTGCTGACAACGGAATTCCTGGTTTTACAGCGGAACCAACCTCCTCGGACGCGAAAAATAAGAGGTGACCGCGCCTCTGGAGGCTGTAGTGACAGGCTTCAGTATTTTGTCCATAACTTTCTCTACAGATGTTCAGATTATTATTTATTTAGCTTTCTGGAAACTAGACATGAAGGGCTACAACTTTCTTTTTTGAATCATCTCAACATTCCTTCTAGATCAAAAGATATAGGCTCCAAGAGTCAGACCAGTGAATCTGTAGATCATGCCCTGGAGCGCCTCAGCGCCCCAAATTGCGACCTCAGCGGAAATTATTCCGCCTCAGCAGAATTTCCTCTGCCCCAGCGGAATTTCCTCCGCCCCAGTGGAATTTTCCTTCGCCCTCAGCGAAAAATAAGCACCAGAACCATGCCTGAGTTCCAGAAATGCCCGGACTCACTTAAAACTCACCCGAAACACACCCGAGGCCCTCGGGACCTCAACCAAACATGCCAACACATCCCATAACCTCATTCAAACTTAGTCAAGCCTTCAAACCACTCAACATGATGCTAAAATACCAAATAAACCTCGGATTTAAACCTAAGAACTTAGAAACTTCCAAATTGCCAACGATGCCGAAACTACCCAAACCACGCCCGAATGACCTAAAACATTGCGCACACATCCAAAATGGCACTACGAACCTGTTCCAACTTTCGAAATTCCATTCCGGCCCCGACAACTAATTTTCTACTGCCGACCGAAAATCACCAAAAATCCAATTCAAGCCTAATTCTACTCCGAACCTCCGAACAAAATTCCGAACACACTCCTAAGTCCCAAATCACGTAACGAAGCTATCGGAGCCATTAAAACCACATTCTGAGATCATTTACCTATAAGTCAACTTCCGATTGACTTTTTCGACTATTAAGCCAACTTAAGCAGACTAAGTGTCTCATTTCTCTCCACAATCACTTTGAACCTGAGCCAACCGACGAAACACAACATAATAGGGCTCAGCCACATATAATGAAGAAGAAACGGGGGAAACAAGGCTAAAACTCTCGAAACAACCGATCGGGTTGTTACGGTTTTGAAAAATAAAAATTTGAGTTTTGAGAGTCGAATAAGACTCGGATTTGAAAACAAAACACATATTTGGACTATGATGACCCAAGAGGCCATCCCTTATTTTATATGACAAAACGGTGTTCTGATGCCTTGAAATCCTCCTTTTATTTCACCTCGTTTTACGTGCGGCAGCCCGAGCGTATAGCCGGAAAGCTTTTATATGAAAAATTGAGAAAAATGCTAAATTTGCCGTTAAAATTAAATTTAAGTTGACTTTGGTCAACATTTTGGGTAAACGGACCCGGACCCGTTATTTGACAGTCCTAGAGGATCCGTAGGAAAATATGGGACTTGGGCGTATGCCCGGAATCGAATTCTGAGGTCCCAAGCCCAAGAAATGAATTTTTGAAAGAAATTATTTTTCTGAAAATATAAGAGATTTTAGAAATTTGATTATATTTGAAATTTATGGTATCGGGCCCGTATTTTGGTTTCGGAGCCCGGTAGAGGTTCAATATGATAATTATGATATGTCTGTAAAATTTGTTAAGAAACAGAAGTCGTTTGACGTGATTCGGACTCGTAGTTGTGAAATTTGGTCATTTGGAAGTTTTGGAAATTTTCTTTGATTTTAGGCTAAATTCGTTGTTTAAAGTGTTATTTTGGCGATTTGATCGCACGAGTAAGTCCGTATGATGTTTTTGATGTTGTGTGCATGTTTTGTTTGGAGCCCCGAGGGCTCGGGTGAGTTTCAGATAGGCATCGGGGTGATTTGAACTTAGAAAATTTGGTGTTTTTAGCTGTCTGTTGGTGTCTGAGTTTTTACTCTATGCGAACGCATGGTCATCCATGCGAACGCACAACACAAATTTGGGAGGGGGAAGATTTACACTATGCCAACGCATAGGACCAGGTGCGAACGCGGAGCTTTAGAAAGTTACTCAACGCGAACACACACTGGTGGTCGCGAACGCATAGAATTAAGGGGGCAAGGGGCTGAGGGCTGGGTAGTCCAAACAATGTGCGAACGTGCCCCTCTGGACGCGAACACGAAGGGTAGGGGAGGGAAGCCTATGCGAACTCACTGCTCTGGTTGCGAACGCATAGGCTATTTTTGCCCAGTTTTCTTAAAAACAGTAGCATTATAGGATATCTTCAAATTTTCATAACTTCTTCACCTAAACTCAAACTTGGGCGATTCTAGAAGGGGGATTTCACCACAAAACCATAGGTATGTGTTCTTAGACTTGTTTTCTTCGAATTCCATTAACACCCATTAGATTTCTAGGCCTAAATTATGTTCTTAAGGGTAGAAAATTAGGGATTTGGGTAGAATTAGGGCTTTTTTAATAATTGGAATTTAGACCTCGTTTTGTGGTCGGATTCCAGAACTAATTACATATTCGGGCTCGTGGGTGAATGGGTGATCGGATATTAGTCTGAACCTCGTGTTTCGACCAAGCGGGCCTGGGGTCGATTTTTGACGTTTTGGGAAGAATGCTAGAAAACCTATAATTAAGCATTGGAATTGAATTATTTAGTGTTTATTGATGTTATTAAGTCAATTATGTCTAGATACAATTGATTTGGAGTCAAGTTCAAAAGGGAAAGCGGTGATTGAGGCTTGATTTTGGTCGTGGAAGTCGAGGTAAGTGTTTGGCCTAACCTTAGCTTGAGGGAATAGGTGTTGTGTCCTATTTGCTATGTGTTAATGTCATGTTCAATGTATAGGTGAGGTGACGAGTACCTATACGTTGGTGTCAAGCATGCCCGTGAGTCGGATATTATGAACTATGTGGTTTTTCATTGATATTTACTTTGTTATAGCTTGAGTTTCTCTTTGTGGTTATTCATTTTGGTGGAAATTCTTGGTATTGAGTATTGTTTTTGGTTGAGAAATTCTATGTGAAGATATGTACTTGAGTGGGATTTCGGAGGTCAATGGGACCAGTTCTTGCCTTTGGTAGAGTTTGCATATAATAATAGTTATCAGGCCAGCATCCAGATGGCTCCATTTGAGGCTTTATATGGTCGGCAATGTCGTTCTCCGATCGGGTGGTTGAACCTGGTGAGGCTAAGCTATATGGTACTTACATGGTCAGAGATGCTTTAGAGAAAGTGAAAATTATCCAGGAGGCTTCGCACAGCTCAGTCGAGGCAGAAGAGTTACGCAGATCAGCGGGCTCGAGATATAAC
>ML244961.1:0-25187 GCA_005239495.1 Nicotiana undulata
ACAGCTGACAAGCAAACCTTCCATTCTTATGTTTACATCACTTCTCTCTTTCTCGCATTGACCAGACAAAGGTTTCAAATGAGCATCACATGGGGCAGCCATAGCTTGAACCTTCCTTCTCGCAGTCAGCTATATAACTCAGGCAACAAAGGTTTGAGCAGGATGGCGGTTAGTCTTCCTCGTCTCTTTCGGGTGGGCAGCGGGAATAGCTCTTCTAGCATCACCATGGATCGACCAGAGACTGGGAGTAGTCGTCATCTTTTTCCATAGTAGTCATCCAGCAAGAAAGGGAAAGACCACTTAGCGCAGTGGAATAGGAAAGATAGCATCGAGCACAACTTTCGTGTCACCAGAAATCCTTTTTTGTTTATTGGGAGACTGAATGAAAAAGGCTTTGTCAAGCAGGCATGATTGTCATGTCGATCGACAGTTGATAAATACTATCTTCGGGGCCCTCACTTTAGGGCTATCTTTCACCGTTGACAGACATGGTTGAACGTGCCAGCTACGCTTCCTCTTCTAGAACAGTGACAGCCTAGTCTGATTCCCCCTTCCGAAAGTGCCACAGCTCCTTCTATCATAACCCCTGAAAACTGGGCATTCAAAGCATTAATCTCATTCTATGCTCTATGCCATCTTCCTTATACTTTGACTATTAATTCATGTGCACAAACCTCCCTCACAAAGGAAAGCGGGAAAGTCATCTTTGCAAACAAAGGCCTTCTTCTTATACTATGGCATCTTGTCCAAAGCGAGCGGTCATGTAAACCCTTTGTCTATTCGGCTCTTTCCTTTAATAAGAACAATCTAAATGTGACACTTTCACGACGAAATACCGGGAATTTTTGATACGCCAGTCCCCCAGGAAATTAAGCCAATGATCGACTGTCCCTGCCCATTCTAACGGGGCATTCNACTCTTTTCTTTAATAAGAACAATCTAAATGTGACACTTTCACGATGAAATACCGGGAATTTTTTATACTAGAGTCCCCCAGGAAATTAAGCTAATGATCGACTGTCCCTGCACATTCTAACGGGGCATTCTATTCCTTCAAGTCCCACAACTCTAAATGTGCATATTCCTTCGACACCTTTCCATGGAAACAGGGGAAAATGGCTTATTGCGCATCAACCTAAGCCCGCTTATTCCGACTAAGTGATCCATTGGCGAAAAAAGGGCCTTCCTCCTTCTTGCTTGAAGCTCTGTTAAAGAAGCATTCTATTCCGAAAAGGCTTAGGGCTAGGCTAAACCTCCTTCAAAGCCATGAAGTCCCAGAGCTCTTATTCCAAGAACTGGTGATATTCCCTTAACTGCAGATTCAATAGCACCGGTTATGAACCCCAAAAACAAAAGGAGCAAGAGCACCGTCTACTCAGACTGTCACACCGACAACGAGAGCAGTAAGAGAAGATAGTGGAACAGAACTAGCAGCAGATAGGCATTCAGTTAGCTTGAAAACGGAGTCGTACTTAGAAATCAGATGCTTCCTCAACAATTATCTTTAGAATGTCCTATCTCTCTCTTCAACGCTTTAAAACGAGCTATAAGGCTTCTTTTAAAGCAGAAAATATGAGTTATAGTAGTTTTAGCTATTCGATTCGAATGAATACACTCACTTCCTTTCCTTACTACGATATGCGCAAAAGAAAAGAAAAAGAAAGTGCAACATATCAAAGAGCGATGACAAAAATTATCAGTGACCTCCTACATAACATATGCTAGCCTTACGTGGACGATTTGGTAGTCTTTTCAAAAGCAAGAACCGAACACATCGAAAATTTAGCAAGGTCTTCGAAAGGTTAAGAAAACATCAATTGAAGAGGAACCCGAAAAAATGTGTATTCGGGATCGGGCGGAGGCCTTAAATCAGTAGGGCAATAACATAACTATTATTGACCTGACCCCTATTACATTACTTAAGCCTACCCCCGAATGATCAGTGCGACGATTAGGCATCCTTAGACGAAAGAGTGGTCTTTCAGGATTGGTCGTTATGTGTCACCACCTCCCACCTATCCTACACATTCGATTAAGGTTGTCATTGCGAAGCTATAGTTAAGGTGCACGGGGTCTTACCGTCTAGCCGTTGGTACTCCGCATCTTTACGGAGAATTCAATTTCACCGGGTCCATGTCGGAGACAGCGGGGCAGTCGTTACACCATTCGTGCAGGTCGCTACTTATGCGACAAGGAACTTTGCTCCTTAGGACAGTTAGAGTTACTGCCGCCATTTACCGGGGCTTCCATTCAAAGCTTATAACACTTCTCCTTCAGACCTTCCAGCACCGGGCAGGTGTCAGACTCTATACATCGTGTTACCACTTAGCAGAGTCCTGTGTTTTTAATTAATAGTCGCTACCCCCTGGTATGTGCCGCTTTCCTAATCAAAGGATATGAGAGCACCCCTTCTCCCGAAGTTACGGGGTCATTTTGCCGAGTTCCTTCGACATGGTTCTCTCAAGCGCCCTAGTATACTCTACTTGTTCACCTGTGTCGGTTTGGGGTACGGTCAGTTCACCGGGAGGATCGCCCTCCCAATTCGAAGTTTTTTCCTGGAAGTTTCAACCTTGTTGACTATGACAACAGTCGCGACTATAAACAGACTCGTGACTATGGCAGGGCGGTACGCTCTGCTCTCTCGCGACCCCTACTCTAATCAAAAGACTAAAGGCCCCTACTGAAGATAGGTCGCCAAACTACGACCGAGAGTTTCGCCTTTTGAACCGGGCGATAGCTTCGCGATCGATAGCTCAGTGAGTTACGCCACCCGCCCTACTTCTAATGATAGATAGAAAAGGTGGGAGAGGGGCTGAGGGACGACAAAGGTACAAAAACAAAAACTACATGACATACGTACGTTAAATGGTAGGCCCATTACGAACAATCATTAAGGCGGTCTCTAATCTCTCTCGTCTCGGGGCGATAACTTGAACAGGGCAGGTTTATCTTATAGGGATTAACTTCCGATTTAGCTATTTCTGTGATAGAAGAAGAGTATATTATAGAATAGACTATACCCCTAGACCCGGTATGGAAAGGGAGTAAGGTAATTCATCATCAACCAAGGCAGGAATCGTTAGAGTATTGTATTGCCCTCCAATAGGACTATACAGAGCAGCGGGAAGGTCGCAATCTAGTGAATCTGTCTTTAGAGTGTAGCTCCGCACCTTACCCATCGTGTAATGACAGTGTGCCTTCACCTCATGATCTTAGTGCTCCGATTGCGCCTTCTGTATCTGTAACTGTAAGTGCATATGTATGCACTAATTTATATGTGGGTTCCGCTTCAGGGAAGACGAGTTGACTCCACAAAGCATAAAATTATTGCCTCGGATATTCCATTAACGGTTACCTAGCCCAGGAAAGGAAAAGAAAGGGCAATCTGCTAGAGGCACTTTCCTATTCCTTGCCGCAACGTATCCCAGGTTGGCTACCTTTCCCTTGCAAAATCCTAGGAGACTCTTTCTTGTAGGTTTAAGGAAGATTTCTGATTCACCGCTTGGACCTAAAAACAATCTACTAAAGGTCTTCCGATTCTGCTGCGGGTATTTTATTTTCTTGGATCTTATCGATCTATGCCCTTTTGGTCTATGGGGTATCCCCCTTTTCCGCTTTTCTTTCTTTCATCTTCCTAATTCCTCAGGTAAGCTTCATGCGATTCTGACTAAGGTAAGGGGGAAGACCTCATCTCGTCATTCATATTTATTCATCTTAGCCCTGCTTCGGCGATTCAATCCGACATTTTATTTCCCCCTTCATCATTTGATTTTTCGCATCTAAGAGCTGATCTTGCAAAATGAGTACAGTGCGATAACTAGCGATTTGTGATCAATAAAAAGTACCACCGGATTCTGTACCCATCAGTCTTGGATCCTCACCTTAGACAATTTCATTTGGTTATGAAAGAAAGGCTTTATCCCTAGCGTTAAGGTCTCTATCAAGCAGTCTTCTAAAGCTGTCTTCAAGCCCTCATATTCAACTCGTTGCCTCATCCACATAGCATGAACTCGCTCGAAGTGCTTTCTCCTACTATGGTGGAGTTTACCAAGAACTCAAAACGTTCGGAGCACCGGTTCTGTTTCAGAAGAAGCATGATGGCAGTTTAAGGTTTTGCATCGATTATAGAGCGCTGAACAAAGTGACCATCAAGAACAAGTACCTTATGCCTCTTATTGCAGAACTTTTTGATCAGTTGAGTGGAGCACGATACTTCACGAAGTTTGATTTGCGGTCGGGGTATTATCAAGTGCGTATTGCCGAAGGTGAACATATTTCTTTTCTCTTGTGTTGGCTTTGCAAGTTCCTGCTGTGTATCCCTGCCCGATCATTTTCTTCTGATTATCTTTTTTTAGCCAAACTACTAGCTTCTGGAAGGAGGGTTATAGACTCATTCAGGTTGAGAAGGACTCCCTAGTTTCTATACAGAAGCTGCACAATGGCTGGGCCTGAGGATCCACATTTCAATATTATCCTGAGAATCAGAGAGCTAATGAGAAGGGATTGGAGGTGTGAATTGAGACATATTTGGAGGGAAGGAAATGTGAAGATGTGTTGGCTAAGCAAAGTCTCGGTCCTGCTCCTGGCTTAACCATCCTACGTGAACCCCTACTGCAATCAGACAGTGGAAAAAGAATGATAACTTAGGCGCGACGACACCTAAAGTTGTTACAGTGAGTTAGAGCGTAAAGCCTTAACATGTTCCAAAAAAGGAAGTATACATGTCTCTCCCTCACAGATATTCTCCACAGGGGGAGAACTCAGTTTTCCGCCTGAATCAATCCCTTTATGGACTTAAACAAGCGTCCCGAAATGGGTTTGAAAAATTTTCTTCTACTTTACTGGATGCTGGTTTTCTTCAATCCCAGGCAGTCCCTTTTTACTCGTCGACGTGGAAACTATTCTATTTTTTTATTTTAGTATATATTGATTAAATTGTAATCATTGGTAATGATATTTAATTCAGCATATCAAACAGTTGATTTGGAGATAGAGGTGACGGAGGAAGAGTATCGGGAGTGGTATATTCCCAGAGCCTTGAGATCTTTCTTTTGCTATTCTCCGGCCAGATCTAGGTGTGAACCAGGAGCTTGCCATTGCGGAGAGAGAATGGATATGCCAATTACTACTCTGCGTATCTGATGTGTGCTTCGGAGTATTGGAATGCTGATCAGAGGCGGGCGACGGTAGAAGGAGGTAAGATCCGGGTTAGGCGCTCCAGCAGCTCTAGGAGTTCCCGTTCTCGCTTTTCTTGATCTTCCAAGCTTGAAGCTCGCCTGCTTTAAGAGAGGAGAGACAACCATTTAATGCATGACAATGAAGAAAAGTACTATATGCTTTATCTTTCCTATGCAGCTACTACAGCTAATAAGCTATGCATGATGATATGTGATGCATTCTTTGACTTCTAAGGCTTGACAGGTCCTTTTGGTCGATTGCCAGTTGATTGCCTCAACATATCGATTGAGTGAGTTGGAGAAGAAAGTCTTAGAAGGCTATGAATCTATAAGTTTCGCGTCTTATTTTTTTGCGTGTCTATTATTTATTTAGGTGAAAAGAGCCTAAGCGGTCAAGCTCTTATATTCCGAGCCTGCTCTCAATTTCCACCATTGATGCAATAGAAGCTCTTAATGCAATATCTGGTGGTGAAGACATTCTCGCTGATACAATTGGAGTTGACGGTCCTAGTTCTGTTACAGTAAGAGTTGTTGCTGGAATAACCAGTGCTAGTTACTTGACTGTTGGGGGAGAAACCACTGTTAGAAATGTTCATGTAGAAGCTCCTCTTTCATCTGCAGGTATATACTTCTTTGGATCTTATCCGCTTCATAGGTTAATCAATAGGGAAATCCGCATTTTTTTTATCTTCCTCTAAAAAATTCTTTTTCATGGGCATCTTCTATTCAAAAGGATCTTACTAAATTCAATAGAAACTTAACTTCTACCCCACATTTTTTCTTTTCAGGCTAAATTGTTGGGACAGACTTTTTATAGGGATTCAAGCTTGCGAAATGCTTTATCATTCTTACTCTTGAGTAAAACTAAACTGGCTTTTGACACAGGTGCGAAGCAAGTCTATGCGGAAAGGATAGGAAAAAGCTCTATACGATACGCGAGTTGTTGGTGGAATACGAGTAAGGACTTTGTTTGCCCAAGTCCCTTGCTTTAAGGACTATCGCACTTTCAGTGGTACTGAGAATGTCCCTACCACTACCCTTTATCAAGCTGGTTTACAAGAGTTCTGGCTTTCCCAACCGGACAAAACTTCTAGGGAATCTAATTTCTTTCAAACCCCCTATTATATTTATATGCGGTCCTAACCTTGCTACTCTTACTTCCACTAGCAATAGAACTTCTGCTCGTAACATACCCCTAGGGATATAATCTTACTTCTTGAAGCGAGCTACTTTAACTGCCAAAGGAGCGGGGCAACTTGAGTTAGACGAGAGGCAGGGATGTAATTTCAAAGAGACTCGACCGGACCCAAGAACCGGAATGAATACAGGCTCGACTGTGATACCTCGTGCAAGTTCTAGTTAATGACCTGAAAGAAGTCACTAGCTTCTTGCTATCGAGCGTGCCTTAGCCTTAGTTTACAAGGAAGCTTTGTCGTACATAGAAAAGGATGGTTCTAAAGTAGGTGTCAAGCTGAGAAAAAGGCGGAGACTTTTTGAGTTCAAGAAAAGAAAGGCATTGCCCAATACATTTATTCTATACAATAGGAATTCCAAGCCGTAAAAGGCAATGTGAATTCCTACGACTCCTCTCACTCTCAGGGAAGGATTGAACAACAGCTGTTAGGGAAGGATCTCTATCATTGGTTCATCAGAAACTATCAAGCACGAAAGCAGCAAGGAGTGTGCTAGTGAGTCCCAAGCAAAGGAAAGAAGGACATGAGAGGCATAGAGAGGACTCAAGGACAAGACACGACTCAGACCCCGGTAAATTTGATCTTCATTGGCCTTGTTGTCCGCAGATCGATTACTCTTCTTTGAAGGTGAAGCCCGTTTGAAGGCAAGTCATGGTATCCAGGATCGGACATCGAAAGGGAAGGCGAGGTTTCAAAGTCTACTATGGAAGCGGGCCCCTACTGGTAGTGATACCCCGATCTCATGGATGAAGGCTAACATTTTCTATTGGAATAGAGGGATGTGCAGATCAATTCTACTTTTCACTTTGCCATATAGAGATAGTTTGCCCTGAGTTAGGATACGAAGTTGGAAGAGAATGCCAGTATATCAGTTCATCTTCATCAAAGGCCAAGATCTCCATGAATTCTATTATTTTGCGTCTGTTTGCTTCTGAGGAAGTTTCAAGTTTAAGCCGATCCTCGAGGTCCAGTAAAAGGTCACTCCTCATCCCGATCTTATTAAAGGAGGAAGTAAACAGTTCAAGGTTTCTACGTACTTCCGTTATGGAGGGTGCGGGCAGGGGGGACGGCGGGGAGGCCGGCTCCACCGGTTGGTTACCGAAGATGACCCCTCTCCTTGGTCTCCAAATACGTTTTTATAATAGTCAAAAGAACCTTAAAACCACGAATAAGTTGGAGATGAGGGTGATGAGTTGGGATCCTTTAAGGCGGGGGCACGGGGTTATGGTCTTGTTACTTTATGTTTCGGAGTCAATTGATCCCTCGATCAAGTCCTAACTAGAAATATATTAAGAGAAGAAGAGAAATCATTTGGATTCGAGGCGAAACCCCTCTCCTTACAGTCAAGTGGCTTTCAGCCCCTCTCCCTTCGTCTACGCGCTTCTGCTTAGTATTTCGTCTATATGCTTCTTAATAAGCCAGAGGCCCCTCTTTTTTGTTCTTCTTTTGCTTGCGCACCAATCCAGGGGCTAAGGGACCCAATTCTTAAGACTCAAGATGCAACTTACGGCAGTCTTTGATCTAGCTGTAAGGCTTCGAGCTGGTACAGAATACCCGGCTTTAGAGCTTGATGCAGTCAAACTTGACCCTATTTCAAGTTTGCCTTAAGCAACATTTTCTAATGATGGTGAAGAGTATTCTCCCACAATGTCTGTTGGCAGGTCGGCTTCCGGAGTTTGAGTCTCAAGCTAGGGATCACCACTTCCTTTAGCAGAAGCTCCGATATGAAATAGCAATCGTTATAGATAGACTTTGAGATGCTTGAATAGCTGCAACCCAGCCTTTTCGTTAACTGGATCTCCTACCTCCATTGTTAATAAGTGGCGGCAAGACTCGAATCCTGGACCTCTGCCTGCTCTACTATGGTGAATTGTGTGAACCGTCTCATCTAAAAAACTTAGATATCGGAGAGGGAACACTTTGATTTAGTTAATTATGTATTAACAGCTAGTACGTCGTTGCTGAGTTATAATACCCCAAACAGTGTCATTTGAACACTTGGTTAAAAAAGAATTTTGAAGAAAGTCAAGCGCACCAAGTGCGTGTGATAACTAGAAATTCACAATTAGAACGAGTCTATAGTTTCCCATAGAAAGCATGTGGCTCAACAGTTTCAATATTTAGGCAGAGTTTTGGTTATGTCTATCTTATCCACCATATATAACAATGAACATTGTCCAACACCATTAAACAAGATAGAGCAACGCTTAACTTGCAGTTCATGACACAATGGAGCATCTTAGACAAGATGAAATTGAGGATTTGTCATTGTCCCCTCCAGCTGTTGGTTCCATGAAGATTGCTGGAAGCAATGGCTTTGGCCATAACATAGAGTTCATGTCTCAAGTTTACCTCAAAAACAGAAGCTCGGAAGGCCATGGATACACTGCTTGAGAGCAGTACCATCAAACCTTCATCAATTGATGAAGTTTCCAACAAAGGATTGAATCAAAACGGTGTACGACGAGCAGCAAGCATCAAGAGAGATGTTCGTAGTGCACGACGTGGAACCGGCATCGACACATTCCACATCGAATGAGCCAAAGGATAAGCAATCAACCAAGTAGCAATCACAATCTACCTTCTCGGCTATACCCGAATCAATGTGTATAGGACTGTACCGCGTCCTCAAAGCAAGTAGTTGAAGCATATCGAGTCTGAAACGCCATCACAGCTAAGATATAACCGTCTCCCTTTTTATTTATGTTTTACACTGACATATGTGCAGGTGTCAGATTAGAAGAGTCGAAGCACCTTCCATCTTGAAAACCTTAGGTTTAAAGCATGTGTTGCACTCTTTTTCCCTTAAATCGGATTTTATCCCAACTGGGTTTTACCGGCGAGGTTTTTAACAAGGCAACATCTATATGCTACCTAAGGAAGACTCAACAAGTATTCAAGGCTTCTCTTCAAGCCAAAGAGGGTCTCGATAAGAAGATGATGTATCGGGCCAAACGGTTGAATGAACCGTGTCTGTGTAGAATAATCGAACCCTCAAAGGAGAAAACTATGTATACTTGTACCAAGTAATCAAAGGAGTATCGTTTACCATCAAAATGCTTCACGCTTCAAAGATGTTTGTTATTTTCACAAGAAACAACTCTAGGGCCAAAAAATAACTAAAAAATTGAAGCCGTAAGACCTCAGAGCCGAAAATTTCGAGCTTACAAGTCCTCAATAAGGAAACATCAAATTTACAAGGAACGACTCCAGAGCCAAAAACTTTCGATGTCTCGGGGAATGTCATCGATTTTCAACCTTATCAACTTTCACCCCATCGAAGCTATCAAAACATGACGCCATAAGACCTCATGGCCGACAACTTTAAGCCCGAAAGACGTCCATGTGGCTTCATCAACAATGAAAGACCTCCACGAGGCATGAACATAAGACCTCCACGAGGCATAAACTATAAGACATCCACGAGGCAATATCAAAACCGTAAGACCTCAAGTAAGGAATGAATTATACTTGCACCAAGTAACCAAAAAATATGTAAGACCTCAAGTAAGGCATGTTCAAATGTATAAGACCTTACAAAAGGCATATTCCCGATCTTAGAGTCAAGGCTATATATTCGAACTTGTAAGACCCCTAAAAGGAATACCATCGATATAGACGCCGAGGCTATATCACTCGGGGACTAAAAGGCTACGGCCAAACACAATGACTACGGTCAAAAGTCTACGGCCAAACACAATGACTACGGTCATAAGGCTCCAGCCAAACTAACGCGACTCGGGGATGCTCGACCATCGCCATTAAATCACATGCCTTCAATTACTTCGAAAATACTTCGAAGAGAACCGGTTAATAAGGCTACCCTCTTAAGCAAATGAGCTTTGATCATGTCTGCTCCAAACAATGAAAAGGCTTCGAAGCAATTCAGCCATCGAGCGAAACCTTCTGAGGCACTCATTTACCATCACATAACGACTCACAATAGAGGTTCTTACCGAACTACAGAAGAGTCGGACGAGCACAAAACTTCAAAAAGTATTTAACGAGGGAAAAATAAAGCCTATATTAGAGGTCGCACCGACCCACTACATTAGAGGTTGTGCCGAACCAATGCATAAAATCCAAAGAGCCTCAGGGACAATTAAAAAACCTTGGGTTGATGAGTTCGAATCGAAACCCGACTCGAGGACTGAGCCCTGAACAGTTAACTAAAAGTGCCTAAGGGCCAATACGTAAGAGCCTACGGTGCAGCCTAAAATGCCTAAGGGCAAGTACATAAGAGCCTAGGGCCAGCCTAACAAGCTACAGGGCTGATCTGTAAACCTAAGGATTTTTTTACCTCAAAGTCCAATTCATTGGACTAACTATCGGCAATTGAAATTCAAAACAAAAGGAGGATAGATACAAACAAATTGGAAGTATCAAAGGATTTTTTATATATATATTACAAATATAGTATACTCCCACGGGGAGTCTTATACAAAGCATAAAAGGAAAGCCTAGTCTATTTTTCCTCGGGGACTGCGGCTCCATCGGTCTCTTCCTCAGTATCTTCGGCATCAGATACAAGGAATTTGGCATCATATTCATCCGTCTTAGGCTGCTCTATCTCTTCGGAGAGATTAAAGCCCCTAGTGTGGATCCCCTCGAGGGTTTCCCTCCTGGATTTGCATCGGGCATATTCATTGCTTCTTCTTTCTCGATCATAAGCCCCTCTAAACTCGGCACGAGCATCAACACCGTCTTTTAAATAGACGGCCACTTTCTTATCAACCTTATCTCGAATCTCTTCAGCTTCAACCCGGGCGTCCACGACCTCGGCCTTCATCTTCTAAAGGTCAGACAGGAACCTTACAATTTTGCTCGTCTACACCGAGATATTTTCACGAACATTCCAAATTTGCACCTCGAGGGCAGAAGCCTTGGCCAAAGCATTCTTTTTTGCCGCAACATGAGCCTCCAGTCGAACCACCCCGAGAAGGGAGAAGAAGATAGCGGCCGAAAATCTCTCGAAGTACCTTCGACGGGAGAAGATAACGGCAGAAAATCCTTATCCCTTGAAGTACCTTTGACGGGGGAAGAAGATAGCGACAAAAGACCCTTATCCCTCGATATACCTTCGACGGGGGAAGGAGACAGTGGCAAGGGAGGAGCCACTCTTCCCCTTTTTGTTGCACCAATGCTCGCACAACGGCTAATGGATATATGATCTGCCTCAACGGCTACATCTTCTTGGAGCCTCCGGGCAGGCCTTGCCTCCCTATGAGTGCCCTCGTCCCCCGAGGACTCCTTTCTCTTTCTATCATACTTCGGCCCCAAAGCCGACGATCCTTCCTCTTCTCCAAGAGGGCACGGTCTCATCTCAGAGGATTCGCCAATTCCTGCAGTAGGGAAGTTAGAAAATGCAAAGGTAAATACTCCTTAAGAGAGGAATCACGCTGCGCTTACCGATGTTTTTTGCCTCCCATCTACCCTTTGACAAGTCTCGCCTTTTACGCTCTTCATAAGTCGAGCAAGCTGCCAGTTTTCGAGTCTAATCCACCAAGTCGAGGACCTCATACGGCAACCACGGGGTCGCTGCAGAGAAAGACATAAAGCATCTTTACGGGGTCTGCCTCCACTATGGACAAAAATGGTAAAAACACAAGTGTACCACTTATGTGTGAAATTCCATTTCTCAGGAAATGGCAGGAACTATACGAGATAATGTCAACAGTCCACACTCGGATAAATCGGCTCATCCACCCTCGGTCCACATCTTCTTCATCACTAGTAATAAAGAGTCGGGTGGATCGACATCGTAGAGTATACAAGCATCGATAATGCAAGGGCCGGTATAGTCTGATGAGATGACTGAAGGCGAACTTGAGCCCGGCTTTCTCCGCAAAGAACCTTATCATCAATACTATCCTCCAAAACGACGGGTGAACCTGTGCCAGGGTAACCCGATATCTTCTACAAAACTCAAGCATGATTATGTCAAGAGGGACCAATGTAAAGGGGTCATATGTTCAAAAACCCCTCCACATGGGCCATGATATCCTCTTCCAGGGAAGGTACTTGCAGTACCAACTATTCTCCCCATACACAGTCTCTCCTCATTACCTCGAGGTGTTCTTGTCTTATTGATGGGATGAACCCCGATGCATGCTCCCGATGGCCCCGAACATTGGGAGGTCTCTCTAACATAAAGTCCCTCTTCGAGACGAAGCAGCCCGAGGTTCGTTCACCAAACGCCGGCGGTGTGCCACCGACCGGCCAAGAAGCAGAGGCATAACTCTCCTCTTCCTGATGGGCAGATTTAGGCACGACAGCCATAACTTTTGTGAGAGAAAAACTTTATAAAAAAGGCAGTTGCTCAAAGAAGGAAAGTCTTCAAATGAAGGAAGCTAATACATATATAAAGCAAACGACGACTGTTCGCATACTTTGAAGGCCAATTAATTCTGACCATGACATTACAACTTTTGGGGAAGTGTACCGGTGGGACCACCTCGGTCACTTCACGGGCATGTCACATGAATGAAACTGTCATGTAGTGTTCAAAGGATCGAGGCACCTATATTAATCTAGCCTCGAGATGGTGCCCGATCTCGAGGATCTCTGTTACTACGAGAATGAGCTCTAAAAAGAGCTATCAATTTAGCCTCGAGATGGTGCCCGATCTCGAGGATCCCTGTTACTACAGGTATAGGCTCTAAAAGAGCCATCAAGATCCACATATCGATCTAGCCCCGAGATGGTGCCCGATCTTGAGGGTCCCTATTGTTCCAAGTATGAGCTCTAAAGACTCGACTTCAAAATTCAAGAAATTAGCTTTGCATAAGCACTGAAAAATCAAAGACTTGAAACAAAAGAGTCTTTTTGCATTCTAAGAAATACATGTATAAAAGGTGTCTTTACAAAGCTCCCACGAGGAGCCCGTATACAAAAAGAAAAGAAAAAGAAAAGAAAAAATGGCGAAGCAAGCCTACTCTTCGCCCTTACTACTATCTGAGTTGCTACCAGAGCCCTCGTTCGAAGTAGTTGAAAGTGTTGACTATTCTTCTAAGGTCCTGGATTCCTCAATCTCAGCTGAGAGATCGGCACCTTGGGCGCTTGCTTCTTTGAGGACCTGCCTCCTAGCTTGTGAACGAGCATGGGAAATGGCCCGAGCCAGTTTCAACTCGGCCTTTTCAGATATCTCACGAGCCCGATCTTTAGCGGCAACGACATCTCTTTTATACGAAGCTACATATTCATCGGCCTCAGGCTTGGCCGCAGATAATGCAGTGGCCTCTTTCTGAGTACTTCGAAGAAGATCCTCGGTTGAGGTCAACTCTCTCCGCAAAAGGTCTCTTTCCGAGGCCACGACCTCATTCAGCCTCTTCAATTCGAGGATCTTTGTATCCTTGGCTGTCGCCTCTTCCTGAAGTTGCCCCACCAGAGCATTCTTATGCTCAATCTGCAAAGACAAATCAAGATAGTGAGCACCATGTTATGAGAATAGAAAGAAGAAATCGTGAATACCATGTTACCTACTCGGCGAAGTTGGTCCGTTCCTGGTGCACTCCCTCTAGAATTGTCCAAAGCTCGTTTAACTCCTCTTCCTTTCGGGCAGAGGAAGACTTCGACTCATTCAGCTCTGAGGTGATCTTCTCGAGCTCCTCCTTGCGGCAATTCAGTTCGTTTTGAAGCTTGGAGAAGGCCTTATCATATAGCTTCTTGACCTACAAAAAAGCAGAGAAGTTAGAAAAGTGAGGGTAAATATTTAAAGCACAAATGGTATGTCAGGAATATCACCTGCTTTTGAAGCCTCTCATCCTCCTCGAGGGAGACGGGGGCATCAAGATCGGTATCCTCCTCGAGGCCGATGAAGTAATCTTTAAATGAATCATCCTCTCTCTGAGAGGACCCCACATCAGAAGCGTCCCTATTTTGGGTTTCCGTTATCTCCCCTGGTGAAAATATAAGGCCCGATTCGAAGCGGTCACAACGTCAATTTCTATTGGGATTTCTTCTCGACCCCGAAAAATTTCAGATTCTAGCCCCCGAACCCGCCAGCCGAGAATTCCCCAGCATGGACTGTACCATGTCCCACTTGAGGCTCAGGGACTGCACCCAAACCCTCCTTGAGGATCCCTTCAGCACAAGTTTGGTCCACCTTGGCCACCTCCGACTCGGCGTCCCTATAAGTCCCTGGAAAATTTTGCTAAGCAATATAGGATTCGGGGTGCCAGGTAGACTAATTGTAATATTTTATGTGCTTTAAATATGACGTAAATGAACTATATGTGGTGAATAAGTGTATGAGTCATATAATAAGTGATGTGAGGTCCAATGAGAAGCCTAAGGCTAAGCCAAATGGGAAAATTTCATAACAGGCTAAAATTCCAAAGGTATTTGCATCGGTCCACACTTTGAACGAGCATATCTAAGTATATATAAGATATTATGTGATTAATAACCTATCCCATGAAATTTCTCTGAGTCTAGTTTCCAACGCTTCAAACCGTTCGTCATTTGGACATTCCTACGCAAAGTTATGGTCAAATTACCGAAGGCTGGAAAGAACGCGATCCTGTGTCTAATCTGCGATCGCAGAATCAAAATGCGGTCCGCATTTTTGATCTGCGATCGCAAATCTGGTCGCGGATTCACTCTGCGACCCGCATGTGTGTTCTGTGATCCATTCTGTGATCGCAGACCCTGTTTCTGAGACTTATTTTTCCTATTTTTATAACCCGACCCCATTTTCATAAATAGGTTTAAGGGCTTCATTTGGGGTCATTTTCTACTGGTTTTTGAGAGAAATGAGAGCATATAGAGAGAGAAATAAGGGGCCTAACTTCATAATCATCCAAATCTTACTCAAGTCTTCAAGAATAAAGAAAGATATCATAGATTGTCCTCCATCCGGTTAAGTCCTACTTCCAAAAATTTCATGCAAGAGGTTAAGGGTTCAAATATGTGGTGGGGGTTAGAAATAGGCTATACATGTGGGACTAAGTTGTAGTATGTGATGTTAAAGAACTAATTTTGGTATTTCATGTTAAAATTGGTTGAGGGAAGAAGGAATTACCATTTCTAAACCTTGTAGTCTACTTCACATGTTAGGTGTTTGATGAAATTCCTAAGAGAGTTACACCATGGGTAATCTTCCTAATTATTAATCGATTTCTGCTATCTCCTTATAGATTGTTATGGCTAGAGGTGTTGGTGTATTGTCTAAACTTAAGGAAAAGCTCTTTGAGGTATGTATGGCTAACTTTAACCTTTGTAGAGTCACCTTGTTGGTGTCCGAGTATTTGGTATGAGTTTATTGCTTGAGCATATGTGAATTGATTGTTCTAATATGTTGAGATGTAAGATTCTATTCTCTAATTTTCCTAATTGATTGCCCTACCACCGTGCTACATGAGATTGTGAAAATGGTGATTTCTTGTGCTTACTCTATCATGTGCGAAACTCGTTAACTGTTGAATACCTCGGTATGAAAGGATGTACTACCAAACGAAAGAATTGATAACGAATCCAATTGTTGAATGTATCTAAGTGCTAAATGGTGTGTAGTAAATAATGAAAGGGAAATGTGGATTTATCTAATGGAACTATATGTTGATGCTCGTTATATGCATGAACTTATCAATGTGAAGGAAAGTGGTGCTAAATGAGTGTA
The DNA here is from genome assembly GCA_005239495.1 of Nicotiana undulata. NCBI lineage: Eukaryota > Viridiplantae > Streptophyta > Magnoliopsida > Solanales > Solanaceae > Nicotiana > Nicotiana undulata. Next base: position 15,990 of record ML244961.1, read on the forward strand.
AATGGTAATGAACTCAATTGTTAAAAGTATCCAAGTGTTGAGGGCTCTGTAGTGAATGATGGGAAAGAAAGGTGAATTGAATTGACTAATCTAAATGGTTATGGAGTACCGTACATGACTCACTGCTTGGTAGAGATTATTGTGCCTTTGCTTTCATATGGTTGTTCGGTTGTTATGAATTTATATTCTTGATGATGAAAATATTTGTGACTGAATTGATTGATTGATGTTGCTATTAAATACATTGTTGAATTTCTACGTGTTAATTTCCTGCATATGTGTAAGTTGGGTGTTCTAAATATGTTGAGGCATGATGCCCTATTCTCTGATTGTCTAGTTGAATTCCATCTGTTATGTTATTCGGAATTGTGAAAGGATGATTTACTTGTGAATGTTTTTCCATGTGTAAGGTTGGATAGAATACTCTAATTATGCCGGTATGAAGGATTGGTAATAAACCCAAGTATGTAAATATGACTAAGGGCTGTGAAATGATATGATTATACTACACTGATTATGGTGATGTCTTATATGACTCGTGTTGTGGGCAAAATCTGTCGTGACTTGAAACCGTATGGGTGGTTGACTGTATTGAAATTATATCCTTATGATGAAATTCTCCGTGATTGAATTGTGAATTGAAATGATGATTTTTGTGATGTGTTGTTTGTGGGTTTTGGTGATAAGGGTGGACGAGGTAATAAGGGTGGAAACGTGATCGTTATCACGATGAAATTATTGGTGGTGGTGTTTTTGAAATATAAATGGTTAGGCGGGGTCGAGTTGCGCGCCGCAACACGAAGTAATAAGGTGTGGGTTGCGGTGATAAGGGTGGCCGAGGTAATAAGGGTGGAAAAGTGATCATTATCACTATTGAAATTAAAATATATGAAACTCTTGAATATGGAAATGTTGGAAAGGGAAAAGGAGAGATTGTGAAACCTGTGTTTTTGGTTGTTTCTTCCAATGTGCAATGTTCGTGAGTTCTATTACTGTCTCTTATCTGTGTATTGCTTGATTGTACTTGGGATGATGTTTGTTCATACATACTAGTACTGTGGACTTTTGATGTTGGTTATTTCTATTTTCTGTGCAATGCTGGTTGGTTCTATTAACCGTATCTTATCTGTGCGTTGTTGATTGTACTTGGGATAATGTTTGTTCATACATACCAGTACAATTCAAATGTACTGACGTCCCTTTTTTCGGGGGCGTTACATTCTTATGATGATTGTAGGTGATTCCATAGCAGGTAATTCAGCCCACCGATAGTAGTGCCTCCTCTCCATTCCGTCAACTGCATTGGCGAGCCCCACTTCCTCTCGGGGCCATGTGTGGTTCATGCCACCTTCTTTTGAGTTTATTGTGTATTGTAAGGTATAGCCGGGGCCTTGTCTCCGGAAAGTATTGGTTAAGTTCCTAGTATTCGTAGAGGATCCGTAGACACAATGTGGGTAGTGTACATATGTATTTTGGGTAAGAAATGGTACGGTTCGGAATCGTGATCCACGTTGGTAAATGTTGTCTGTATTTTGTAAGTATTGGGTATCATATATTGGTAATGATAAAAAGTAGAAATGAATTCAAGTTGTAAGCTTATGCTTAAGTTATAAATGGTTATTTCACATGAATAATGTATATTGAAATCACGGGGTATCGCGTGGGATAGGAAAGGCAATTCCAGGTCCGCTTGACTGGGGTCCTCCGGTTGAGCGCCGGTCGTGTCCCTTGGTTTTGAGGCGTGACCAACTTGGTATCACAGCCTAATTTTTTAAAGTGTCCTAGGATTTATCGGAGCCGTGTCTAGTAGAGCCCTTCTTATGGGTGTGTTGTCGACCACATCTATAATTAGGGGGCTACATGGACATTTAGGAATTTCACTCTTCTTTGATACGCCAATCGTGCGATAGAGCTCAAGTTAGGGAGTTAGCTTTCTCTCCAAACCTTACTCTCAAAATGAGTAACCGAGATACCATAATCCGCGTGTTTGAAGCCATGAGGAGGGAATGATCCCACCATTGTGTCACGACCCAAAACCTATGGGTTGTGATGGCGCCAGACACCACTGTCAGGAAAGCCAACCCCTTGATCAATTGAAATACCATCTTCTTTAACAATTTCGAAGTCGTTGCCTTTATTGCTTTTCATAATCAAATAAATAAACTATTGTAAATTAAACACGATAGGAACTCCATTTAGTTCAATAAGACAAGACTCAACACATCCCCAGAACCCGGCGACACAAGTACATGAGAAGTTTCTAAGAATTTATACAATTATACAACTCTTGTCCGAGAAATAAATGGGACAAAAGGAATAGAGATACAATGTAAAGATATAGAAAGAAGGGGACTCTGTCAACTGCGGAACGCCTCCGGACGAATGCAGCCCGAGCAAGTCTCCAAACCAATCGCTCAACTATGAAGGTACCTGTGCAACAAAATGCACAGAAAGTGTAGCATGAGTACATATACATATATGTACCCAGTGAGTATCCCGCCTAACCTCGAAGAAGTAGTGACGAGAGGTCGACTCGATACTCACTAGGGTCCAGCAGTAATAACATATGATAAAATATGATGAAATATGGTAGGCATGTCAGGGAAATAAGCAACAAGTACACGTACTGAGAACCGAAAAATCCAAACAGTTACTGAACTTAAACAATAAAGCACTTTTAAAAGTAAGACCACCGAATGAAAACAATAATAAAAAATTCTTAGATCCGTCGTGGCGTACGACCCACTCCCATAATGTACTTTTCTACACTCGCCGTGGCGTACGGCCCGATCCCATATATTTCACAATTTCTTTTCAATTCCGCAGTGGCGTATGGCCCGCTCCCATATATTTCACAATTTCTTTTCAATTCCGCGGTGGCGTACGACCCGTTCCCATATATTTCATAATTTCTTTTCAATTCCGCCGTGGCGTACGACCCGCTCTCATATATTTCATAATTTCATTTCAATTCCACCGTGGCGTACGGCCTGCTCCCATATATTTCATAATTTCATTTCAATTCCGCGGTGGCGTACGGCCCGCTCCCATATATTTCATAATTTCATTTCAATTCCTTAAATGGTACTTTCCGTAAAACAATTCTCTTCACTTTATTTTCCGTAAAACAATCCTTTTCATTTTATTTTCTGTGAAACAATTCTTTTCATTTTATTTTCCGTAAAACAATTTTTTTTATATTATTTTCCATAAAACAATTCTTTTCATGTTATTTTCCGTAAAACAATTCTTTTTATTTTATTTCCGTAAAATAATTATTTTTATATTATTTTAGATTCCACGAAATCTTAGAGGAGCAAAACTACACAGAGCAGGACTTCATAACATACAACTCATCACAAGGAGAACACAAGGCATGATGTGGGGCGTAACTACCCGGACACAACAATAATAGCCGCTACGTACGGACTCTCGTCACTTGGTGCGTACGTAACCCCCACAAACAATTACACTCATCATGTAGAACACCTATGGGGACAGTTCCCTCTTACAAGGTTAGAAAGGAGACTCACCTCGCTCCGAAGATCCATCACCGGCCTCCAAGCCTCCACGACGACTAAAATGGATGCGCAACGCTCCCAAACTATCAAAACAACGATAATTCAATGAAAATATACTCAGTAGGTCATAACCAATTCAAATCACAAAGTTCCTAAGCCCGGCTCAATGAAATGACCAAAATGCCCTCGGGCCCACGTGCCCGGACCTCGAAAATTCTTGAAGAAAATCCCTACCCGAAGCTTTACTAATTCAATTACACATTTTACTCAATTATTCATGCTCAATTCGTGGCTAAAATTCAAATTTCCAAATTCTAGTTTTTTTCAAATTTTCCCTAATTTCCATGTTCTAATCCATGCAATAATCTTGTATCTAACTTGAAATGAGTAGGAGTAACCTACCTTAACATAGATGACGAAATTCCCCTCTTGAAGCTCTCCAAAAATCTCCCATGGCTTTGAAGAAATGAAGAAAATGACCAAAATCCCGGTTTAAAACAACACTGCCTAGGTATTTATTTATCGCGATCGCGGAGAACAATTTTCCAGCCCAAAATTTGCTCTTCGCGATCGCGGAAAGAGCTTCGCGATCGTGGAGAACAATTGCCCAGCCTGCCCAGACAGCCTCCAGTAGAATAGACATAACCTTTTGCACATAACTCCAAATGACAAATGGCTAAATGTTCTGAAAACAAGACTCAAAGATCTACAACTTTTATGTGTTGGTGATCTTCCAATTCCTTATATATATTTAGATATAATCTGTCAAAATCAGCCCTTGTGCAACACAACCTTCTTCTTAAAACTTCCCGGATACCCTGTAGTTTAACTGCCATATATCTTTTTACACAAATCCAAATCATGAATGGTTTACTTTTCTAGACACTAGACACAAAGGGATACAACTTTCATTTTTATACCATCTCAAAATTCGTTATAGATTGTGAGATATGAGCCTCCGAAGTCGAGTCAGTGCAGCAGAAGAGTTACTCTACGTGATCGCGAAAGGCTGTCTGCGATTGCGATTCACTGGCCCGTTTCTCACATTTTACTCACCGCGATCGCGACCAATTCCCCGCGATCGCGTAGAACACTGCTGTAGCCAAAAACCAGAAGTTATAAATGGCCTAGAAATGGTCCGAAACCACCCCGAAACTCACCCGAGCCCCTCGGGACCTCGTCCGAACATACCAACAAGTCTGGAAACATATCACGGACTTAGTCGAGGCCTCAAATCACATAAAACAACGCCGAAAGCACGGATCGCGCATGAATTCAACTTTATGAACTTTGAAATTTCTAACTTTCACATCCGATGCCGAAACCTATCAAACCACGTCCGATTGACCTCAAATTTTGCAGGCAAATCATATTTGACATTACGGACCTGCTCCAACTTCCGGAATCGCATTCCGACCCCTGTATCATAATTTCCATTTCCGGCCGAATTCTTCAAAAACCTTCAGTTTTCTATCTTTAGCCAAATGACCTTAAAGTGACTTTCGGATATCCGAATTCACTTCCGATCGCGCCCCCAACTCTTGAATCACCATACGGAGCTATTCCCAGACTCGGAATCCCAAACGGATATCAATATCATTGAAATGTACTTCAAGTCAAACTTAGGAAATTTCCTTAAAATACTAACTTTCCACAATATGCGCTGAACTGCTCCCGAGTTATTCAAAACTCGTTCCGGACATACGCCCAAATACGAAATCATCATATGAACCTACTGGAACCTTCGTATCCTGATTCCGAGGTCGTTTACTCAAGATTCCACTCTTACTCAATTTCTTCAACTTAAGGCTTCTGAAATGAGAATTTTCCTTTAAATTTAACTCTAAACCTCCTGAATTTCAACTCTGACAATACACACAAGTCACAATACCCGAAATGAAGCTGTTCATGACTCCCAACTGCTGAACGACGCGCTGGATCTCAAAACGACCGGTCGGGTCGTTACATTCTCCCCCACTTAAACAGGCGTTCGTCCTCGAACGTGCCATGAACCACCCCAGAGTTATCTGAAATCACTGTTTAAGCCCTCGTGCACCTGCCCGTGCCACCACAACCCAGTTGAGCACCTTAGCTTGATAAAATCTGAAGATATTCCCTTTTATCCATATAATAAACTCAGACCCCAGTTCCAACACTTGAAATTCTCTGACATGCCTGCTTCTAATATGTGAACACCACGTCAACTACCACACGAGGCACCGGAACACAACTGTGTATCTTTGCTGAATCAACACCCTACACCGCATAATCCATCATCTGAGCATAATGACGCTCCCTGTACCTTAATAGCCGAAATTCTACGAATTTGATGCTCTCAAAGCACCTTATAAAATACACACATACATCCTGCTATAATGCTGACGATACCACCACAACGGAGGAAATGTGTAGAAATTCCTAACCAACTGCAGAGTTAACCACACGTTGAAATTTTTTCTCTAAACTTAGATCATCATCTAATTGCAAACCAATAATGGCAACTCCCTTGCAATATACTCGCATAATCCTATCACACCGATCCCAAATTTATGAATCTCGTCTCACCCAGTATGAACTGTTCAGATAACCAATCACCCCAGGCATAACCAACAGTCTCACACGATGCCACAATGCGCCAATAGGACACAATTTGAACAGGACTCATAAGGGAACGACATCAGGAAGGGACTACCCGACTCACGCTATAAATATGAATTTTACTCAGAGAAACAGGAAGTTAAACACAAGAATAATCATTATAGGAGTCTTACTCAATATCATACTGCTGCGGCGCGCAACCCGATCCCTAATAACATACCCGTGGCGGCGTGCCACCTGTTCCCATCATGGAATTTACATAAAGAAATATATACACAGAGCTGAATTGCTCACTATTACAATTTACTGACATCGATCACAAGCCTGCTGAGTGCATAATACCATTCTGGGGAGATTGATAGAGCCATATGCCACAAAACTCAAGCACAACTGAGGTGAGATATATAATCTGAATATCAAGAGCCATTCTGCTCACTTAACCTCATCGCCACGCGGAAATCTCAACATATAAGAATTTATCAAGCCGTTTCACACACGCACGACACAATCATAGTATCACATGAATTTGACGAATACGGGACAACACCTGATATCCCCATACCCCTCCTTGAGGAGCGTTATACAGAAATGAACACATCTGTCTCGCATGAAGCCCATAGTCTTATTTGAATCCATTCATTCACTTCAAGCCGATTCTGCTCGCACTGAACTAGGCTGATAGCCTTACCCGGGTCCGTAATAACCCACCTTCTTTAAGGCATTATCTTATTCTCATAATACACAAGAGCGATCATCATAGCAGGGACAAACACCCCACAATCCACAACCAACTGGACTGAACGCCTTTAAGGCATATATTCTCAATTAAGCAATATTGCATTTCCTTATACTTGGTCCAAATCTTCAATTAATCAGGTGACTACAAGTCACTTACATAATCTTCCCGTGGTCACGCTCCTTTCCTCATGGCTAACCAATACACATGCCCAATCATACCGAACGAACTGATCCATGCCGAACAGGCACCGTTCCTCATGGCTAACCAATCCATCTTCTCTTAATCATCTTTCATTGCCTCAAAGATAATAGTATCTCCTTTCAACTCATAGCAACTCAACCCTCACTCGTCCCAAATGACCTTGATTCACGAGACCCTCCTGCCTAAACTCCGCAACCCATCTCACAACCTCCTGAAAATCTTTCTACAACTCGGAGTCTATTTCTCTCACTCTTCCAACACTATCCTGCGTGTTGAAATAACATAGAACACTCCAACTAGTCTCCTTCTCCTCAGAGGTTATACTGCAAAAGCTCGATTCTTAATCATACTATTTCCTGAAACCCTTGCACACCACTGTTTCAAACTTTCAAATTCATCAAGACCGCTGCTGAGAGTCACCCACTCTGGCTGGCCCAGAATACAATCATCTCCAAGGCTCTTCTAGCACATGAACATGCTATTCAATGACGCACGGGACTGAGTCACTATCCTTACAAATTGCCTATGCCTTAAGCACAAATTCTTAGTCTTCCAGAGCCTAACCCTTGTCCAATAGGACCAATTTTCTCATTTTTATCATATGCCATGCTCACTTACCAATTCACTCATTTCCCTTAGCTGTAACAACTTGCCGATACACCGGCAATTCTGCAATCCCATGAGGACGCAACCCTATAATCCAACTACAGGTGGTGGGATTCCCCCACTTAGCCCGAAGCTACCCTTTATCTCACTCTAGACCCATGCTGGGATCCGTCCTCCTTTGCTAGCCTGGTCTTGCTCAACCAATCCGTCAGCCCTTCCGAATTTAGCATTCCCCAAATACCCAAAAATAACCCCTAGCATCATTAGCCCATTCTGCCTCCTAACGAATCGCCGCTATGATTCCTTACAAAGAACTACTAACCATACCACCGCTATCCTATACCCAGAAATACCCGCTAACCTATGCCCAAAAATACCTGCTAACCTATTCCTAGAAATACCTGCTACCCTATACCTAGGAATACCCACTAACCTATTCCCAGAAATTCCTGCTAACCTATACCTAGAAATAACCCACCTGCAGAAATCACCAACTGACACCGCCCGATAATACTGCACTACACCCCCCTATGACATCAACACCCCATCCTTAGCATGTTCTCATTCACCAGCTTTACCAGTCTGTCTGCTTCTCAGGGACATCTACTGAATGTGCCACGCTATCCTCAAATTCACCTGCCATATCGTATCCTTCCCCATCCCTAATAATCTTATCTTTGTTGCATCCAGCCTTCCGCCGATTAACCAACATTTTGGTTTAAGCTTGTGGACCTACTTCCTGTCAGCAAAATTTCTCAAATTACTGCAATTCCTCCTCAAGGCAGGCCACCGCCTTACAGCTAAACTCGTAGACTATATTGCCACTTCCTACTTAGTTGGACTCATTCCCTTAAGCAATTACCCGACCTCCGTCTTTGACGTCGGGCGTTTAGAGACTTAGCCGCTACCTGACACTTCTCGCATGAATTCCTTCATCGCATGCTTCTCAATTGCAGCCTCCATTCAAACCGTTCATCACCCCAACACATGGGCAAACGTTCTATCCTTATATCAACATCGCGCCATAACCAATAGAAAACACCATAACAATCTAAACACATCCTCAAGGTTCTCAGAAACACAACCACTGAACTGAAGCAACATAATATTCTTCTTGCATGGCAACAACAATAGCCCCAAACGACTACGCACAGAAGACTTCATGCACCGTACCCGTAACATCATCACAACTCCTCAAATTCCCGATTCATAACGAGCGCTTCGCGACGCGTAAGACTGAGTAGGAAGGAAGCATAGGCATAAGCCTTAAGGGAATAAAATCGCACGATAAGATATCAAGAAGGGAAGTACTCCTAACAGCCCTGCAGCCTCTCGAAGATAAGTACAGACGTCTCTGTACCGATCCGCAAGACTCTACTAGACTTGCTCATGACTCGTGAAACCTAGGGGAACCTAGAGCTCTGATACCACATTCTCACGACCCAAAACCTATCGGTTGTGATGGCGCCGGACACCACTGTCAGGAAAGCCAACCCCTTGATCAATTGAAATACCATCTTCTTTAACAATTTC
>ML244962.1:9734-32207 GCA_005239495.1 Nicotiana undulata
TATATATATATATATATATATATATATATATATATATAAAATACTCGGAGAAAAGTATATTTCAAAGAAGTTTTCTATTTGAAATGATTATATTCAAGGATTTCAATACAAGTTTACGGGTGAAGGTTTACACTCGAAGTATTTTCCAAAGACCCTTGGGGTTGTTGGCTAAGGCCTGATGATATAAAACTGTTGCGGTGCTGAATTATTACTTGTTCTTACCGTAATGTGATTTCCCGGTTTCGGGGTGTTCTCATACATTCTTGGTGCATTATTGTGATGTTCTGTTGTTGTTGGTTGCATTTCCTTCCTCATTTTTATTAGTTACGTTGTGTCTTCATTAGATAGATGTTACATCCTGTCATTCCGATATCATGCATGTTTACTTATTAGACCAGTGGTGTCTTGACTAGTCCTCGTCACTACTTCACCGAGGTTAGTCTTGATACTTACTGGGCACCATTGTGGTGTGCTCATACTATACTTCTGCGCATTGTTTTGTGCAGATCCAGGTATCGATCGTTAGAAATTACGCGGATCATTGCTGAGGAAACTCAAGGTACACATGTTGCTGCGTTCGCAGGCTTCGAAGTCACCTTCCTACTTTATTCAACTGTTCTAAATTATTTCTAAACTGTTGTATTTAGAAGTTGTAGTAAATTTTGTGGAGCTTATGACTTGTATTACCGAATTTTGGGAAATTGCAAATTCTGCCAAGATTTCTATATCGAGACTGTTAGATTTTCTTTATTATTTTTGTTATTCAGTAAATGTTAGGCTTACCTAGTCCCTAAGACTAGGTGCCATCACGATACCCAACGGAGGGAAATTTGGGTCGTGACAGATCTATTTGGCTATCGTTTCGGCGGTCTTTCCTTGACTCTTTTTGGACTGATGTTAGTCGTTGAGTTGGACCGTTAAGTTCGTCCTCGTCTGCTCTCACACGCACAATATACGTTGTGAATTTCTTCCAATGTGGTGGGAAGGTATTTCATGAGCCTGCTTAACAACTTTATGGTCGCCCTCGGCCCGCTCCTATTCAACCCATTTTGTAATGTTGCCACTGCCATCCCTTATGATACATTTGGCAAGCTCATTCTAACTATTTTGAATCGGGTGAGGAAGTCCCTGAGTCCCTCTACAAGCGATTGTCTGACGGCGAATATGTCATTCACCATGACTTCTGCTTTCTTAGCCCCGACGTGGGCGGTGACAAACTTGTCGGCCATTTCCTCGGACGTCGTTATCGAACCTGCTAGTAATTGTGAGTACCATGTTAAGGCTCCCCCTGTTAGGGTTTTGCCGAATTTCTTCAGCAACACTGATGGTACCTGCTCTTATGAGAGGTCGTTGCCTTTTACTGCTGTGACATAATGAATGATATGGTCTTCGGGGTCTTATGTGCCATCATATATCTTTAAATATGGTGGCATTTTGAATGTCTTGGGTATAGCATGTGGGGTTTCCTCCTCGTTGTACGGTTGTTCAACGAACCGGCCGACGTCCCGTTTTGGTAGAAGTTTCGGGGCGCCCAGTATCTTTTCAACCCTTTCTTGGTGCTCCCTCATTTGGTCGCGGAGCGTTTTATTCTCGTTCTCCATTTCTTCCATTTTCTTTAGAATGGCTGCAAGTGTGTCATTACCTGCATCAACAACGGTGTGAGTATTACCAGTTAGGAGGGGAGCGGGTTGCTCGTTAACGGTTGTTGTGGTATCCGCTAGTGCGGCGCTCCGACTCGCCCCTTGAGCGAGTTTGTCGAGTATGTTGTTTAGGGTACTTGTCAACCACGCCTCCAGTAGTTTTTTCATTGCTGGTGGCACTTCCTCAGTCGTGGACGTGGAGGCTCCCCTTTCGTGTAAAGCGGTTACACTCATATGAGAGGGAGGTGAGTCACATCGCCTGGGTGTGGCACTCGGCGTCGCATTCTCCTCGTCTTCTCTTTCAACCTCGTTGATGGTGTTTAGGAGGTTGGCAGTGACATCCACTATTACTTTCAGTCTTTTATCTCTTTTTCCTGCCATTGTTAGTTCGTGCAAACGGGAAAAAGATGGTTGTTGTTGTCTTTTTTTTTATATCTAGAAGAAACTAAAATTTTAACTATAAAGATCCCTAGAGACGGCGCCAAATTGTTTTACCAAAAAAGTGTTAAACCTTTTTTTAAACGGATTAATGATAAAAAGAGGGTGAATTCTTGTTAAATATAATATCTACTAGATCTGAAGTTTTTAGAGGTATTGATGATGTAGGACCGAGTCCGATAATATTAAATGTCAGCTACTAATGTTCAATGTTGACAATCAAGGTGGTAATGAAAGCTTGCAATAAATGTAGATAATGACAATAAATGTAATAAGAAGGAATTTGGCACCCAAATGTTTAGATGACTTGGATGATTCTCCTTCTTGACAATAACGTGGGATAATATAAAATGAAGGTGGACAAGAAATCCTTGGATCTTGCGAATAAAGGATGTATATTGAGCAATGGAATCAGTGGACAAGACAAACTTTGTATATTCTTTGTAGTCAACCAATGTGTTCTTATCAGAAAAGTGAAGATCCCTTTTTGTTATTTATCTCTTCCTATTTATAGGAGATATTCCTAAGAAACCCAAAAAAGTACAACGGAAGGAATATCCAACGGAATATTTCTTTTCCCTATTCTAAAACTTATTCTAACCTTTGCTTTCGCACGTTATCTACTCGACCTGGACGATTATCCTTCTTTGGGTGACTCCTCGCCATTTAGCCATGGTCGACTTTGGCCTCGGCCACGTCCATTTGTTTTCATTAATAGCAGTCCAAATTTCGGCCAATACAATATGTGTCTCTCTTTTCTTTACATGTTAAATATCTAAAGTGGCGTTCTTAAAGAAAGGTGTATGTTTTTATCTTAGAAATTTGATAAGGATGTTTAAAGGCCCAGATAATCTCATCTTAGTTTAGTTTACATAATTGTAATGGAATATTTACTGCTTTACCCCATAATTTAGGCATGATTTAACTCTCAAAGGTTAAACTGGCTTAGTTAAAAATCACTTAGGACCAAATTGTATAGAGTTTATGACTTAGAGTTTAGGGCGAGACCCTCGTGATCTTGGTGATTCGATATGTTTGGATCGGGTTGAGTACCGCGATTTCGGCGATTTCGGCCGATAGGTGAAATTTTGATATCGGGCTGGGAATGGAATTTTGGGAGTGGTTGTAGGTCCGTTGTGCTATTTGCGACTTGTCTGCAAAATTTTACGTCGTTTCGGGTTGAATTGATAGGTTTCGACACGAGTTTTGATATTTGAAGATTTGAAAATTTATAAGTTTGATTTTTGGTTTTATTCGTCGTTTTGGTGTTGTTATATACTTGTTTATGTGATTAGACGGGGTCCCGGGGGTCTCAGGTGTGTTTCGGATAGGCTTCGGGTCAATTTTCTCCTATTTTTCACTGTTGATGTTTGTTAGCTGGTTTTTCTTTTATGCGTTCGCACCCTCTCCTCCGCGTTCGCAAAGCGTAATTTTAGAGGGGTAATAAAGGTTAATATGGCTAAAAGATAAATTTCTTAATCTGTGTGAAAACAATCAAAAAATCACTTATTTTGGACCGAAGAGAGTATAAGATAATAACCAAGAGACTAACTACAGTTATCAAACGTCAAGTTGCCTATATACTTTTCAACAAATTCTTTTCCCGAAAGAATAAAACTCATAGGTTAGATCAGCTAAGAATTATGTATGATGTAAAGCGGTCGATGGCTTCGTTTGATCATTTGGATAAGTCCAACAAAGATAAAGAGTACGAATTATCCAAATCCAAAAGAGAACTTGACATTGTTGGTACATGTCTTCAAAATTCTATATCCAAATAAAGGACAGACCAATGTATTAAATTTTTACTATGCACGGAATTCTTATCACAAGGATCTGTTGCACGCAATCTTACCCTATCACATACGTAACGTTAGGTAGAAGAGGAAAAAGAAAAAAGCTTTTTTCTTCTTGGACAAAGAAAGAGGAAAATGCTTTATGTTCATGCCAGTGACGTTTATGCTTTGTCATTTGGCAGTTGTTAGCAGTCAAAGCGTAAGGTCAATTAGTTATGAATGAAAATTCCTTCGTTTCACACAGAGATTATCTTTTTAGATGCTGTAAAGTTCAAGTTTGGAGGGCTAGCACTTGTTTGGAACTTTCTGAACCCTCTTTCTTATTGTTTGCCGCGTGGAATGAATAAACAAAATTAGACCATTTGGCTTTTGTACTACGACCACGAAAGTTAATGGAGTCAAATTTAATTTATATTAAATAGCTCATGGGCGACCATGCTCTATATTTTAATATTGGATATAATAATTAATCCGAAATTTATTGCATAGTATTAAAATACGTTGAAGATTCATAAAGTAAAGGAAGTAAGAGGGATATGTGTATTCCAACTATCTTTCCAAAAGAGACTCGTTTCGTCACGAACAATACACATATAATACTAATTAAATCACAACATATATAATATATTGGTCAAGAAAATAAAATAGTTCTTATATAATAAAGTAAACTGTTTGTCTCACAAGGTTTTCATAACATGCTGAAAAATAAAAACAAAAACGTTGTAGCCTAATAAAAAAATGAATCAATAGGAGGGTCATTACTTTTCCAATATAATTAGTTCTTGGAATAAATAGGCTAGAAAAGTATAATATTTCTCCCTATTAATTAAGTCAGATTTATATGTTCCACGCATTGGTTTCAAAATTCATGTGCCCACGTGTCCCATCGGAGGAATAATATGATTAAAAGCAAATACAACGACATAAACGAAGATGAAATTACACGTTTGAAAATTCCCCAAAAAGTTCAAACTAGAGATAAGAGTTAATAGAGACTTTGATAAAGTCAGTAGCAAATATTGAGCAGCCAAGAGAGGCAATGAGCGATTATAAATACGCCCTACCTATAAAGAGACGAAATCACTAAGTTTGTTTTTTAACACACATACACCATTATATTCTCCCTCTCTCTTTCACATACCAGATACACACAGTAACTCAACATGGGGAGGAGAATGGCTCTTGTAGCTGCAGCATTAATGATTTTGTTATTAGTTTTACAACCCCCAATAGCTTTTGCTGCAACCAAAGGAAAGATGGTAACAGTATTGAGTGTTGATGGAGGTGGAATTAGAGGCATTATTCCTGGCACCGTTCTTGCCTTCCTTGAATCCAAACTTCAGGTACTTAATTATCAATCATCTAGTACTATGTATTTTACTGTTATGTAACAAGTTTAAATAAGAAGTTTCAACTTATAGACAAGTCTATAATTTAAAGAAAAAAGATCATCCCTTTTTAATAAACAGACTAATAGCCTGTTTGATCAAACTGGAAAAATCAGCTTGAGTTTTTTTTTCAAAAGTGTTTTCTTTCAAAGCAATTTGTGTTTGACTAATTTTTTCCTCCTAAAAGCTTGGCCAAACACTTCAAATTTAAAAAAAAAATACACTTTTTATTACTTTCTTCTCATGAACTTTATCTCTATATGCTTAACTAGGAATTGGATGGACCGAACGCAAGACTAGCAGATTATTTTGATGTGGTAGCAGGAACAAGCACAGGTGGATTAATAACAACTATGCTTACTGCTCCTAACAAAGACAATCGCCCCTTATATCAAGCAAAAGACATTTCCAATTTCTACATGGAACACGGCCCTCAAATATTCCCTCAAAGCAGGTTAAAAACACTAAATATATATAATGACCCAGAGTTGAGTTCTTTCTTTTAATTTCTCTTTTGCTTAATACTGAAGGAAAGTGTTTAATTTGTTTATAATTCAGGCGTAATAGCTTCGTGAGGAGGGTTACAAATTTGTTTGGGGGGCCAAAGTATGATGGAAAGTACTTGAGATCAATTATTAATTCAATATTAGGCAATCTTACTATGAAGCAGACATTGACTAATACAATCATACCAACTTTTGATATCAAACGCCTTCAACCAATTATCTTCAGTACTGCTGATGTAAATTTCTGCCACTTTACCTAACAATATTCTTTTAATATTATATATATTTTTTGCTTAATGAAAATGATGGATATCCTATATATAATTTATTCAATTTTTTTTATAGGCAAAAGCAAATATATCTAAGAATGCTCAATTGTCAGACATTTGTCTTAGTACCTCGGCTGCACCCACTTATTTTCCAGTACACTATTTTGAGACCAAGGATGCTGAAGGGAAAACACGTACCTTTGATCTTGTCGATGGAGGTGTAGCTGCAAATAATCCAGTGAGTAGCCTTTCTAATGTAACCAATTGTAATTAGTTTTAGCTTATTAGTGCTGTAATTTTACTTTATTGGGCCGAAAGTCTTCCGGAAACCATGGGCGAAGCTACGAACGGTCTTTATATATAGGTAAAATATTAGTAGATTTTAGAGGTAATATAACATATATTGAACACTCTTTGTCGGGAATATTTTTTGACTTCTTTCAAGTTTGAACACCCTTGGGGAAATTCCTGCCCGCCACTGCCGGAAACAACTTCTCTATCTTCACAACGTAGGGATAGTAAAGAATGCCTACACACTATCCTCTCCGGACCCCACTTGTAGGAATATAGTGAGTTTATTGTTGTTTGTTATATATTAGTGCATTATAACGAACCATTTTCTTTATTTTCTACTTACTTATATATTGTCATTTATCAGTGTGATAAACTTTATATGTTAGGTATTTATGAAATATCAGTATTGACACCCATACTCTTTCCTAGACTCTGATGGCAATAACACACATTTCAAAACAAATAATGACGGGTAACTTCCAATACGAGGATATGGAAAAAATGGACTGCAAGAAAATGTTGGTTCTGTCATTGGGCACGGGTACAGGAAAGCACGAAGAGAAGTACAATGCTACAATAGCTTCCAGGTGGGGAATGCTAGGTTGGATCTATAACAATGGTGCCACCCCATTGATTGATGTTTATGCTGATGCTAGTGCTGATATGGTAGACATTCACGTTTCCACCATGTTTCAGACTCATGGCAGTGAGAAGAACTACATCAGGATTCAGGTAACAATGACTTAAGAGTCTTTTCCTATATATTGTCTGTCGACGTACATCCACTTTCTTGATTGTATACATTTTAATAATAGTGGTGTCTAGATTAGTTTGTCGTGCACCTGAACCATGCCACTTGGATTGAGTATATAAACAATGGGTTCAAGTGAATCCATTATTTCGGACACATTATATATCATTAAGATGTAAAGAAATATTAAAATTTTAAATCATAATACTAATAGTGTGATGGATTCAGTGGTAAATTTTGGATTGCCCCCGTACCACCAAATACATTCATTTTGTTGATTATTTGAGTTTGAAATGGTACAGGACGACAATTTGACAGGAGAGGCTGCGTCTATGGATATCGCAACCATACAAAACATGGAGACACTTGTACAAATTGGTAATGATGTATTGAAGAAGCCAGTGTCAAGGGTCAACTTAGAAACAGGCCGATACGAACCAGTTGTTGCGGAGGGCACTAACGAAGCTGCTATTATCCGTTTTGCTCAATTGCTTTCAGAAGAAAGGAAACTCAGAATAAACAACTAGAAATTGCCTTTTTTTCTCCTGACTGGGAAAAATACTCTTAGGATTTGTCATACAATTCGTAGAACGAGTAAAATATTGATTATACAAATATTCTTACCTTCAATTGTTAAGTGCCTACATTGTAGGCCACGTTGTAATATCAAAATAAATTAACCTTCCAAGAGGGAAATAAAATTTATACTATAATAATTGTTCTATTTTTTTCATAAGCTCCTATCAGTTGTTGTGTAAAGACAACCTCCTTGCTGCAAAACTTATATTTTGGCCCACATAGTGAGGTGTCATATAGGCTTATCTGGTCCAGCCTTTGAGCCAAGAGCTTAGTGCACTGTCCTTTTACAAGGAGGTGCCAATTATTCATGCATAATTGAATTGTAGCTCCTAGTAAATCAATGGGAAGATATAAAGCGAACCTAGATAAGAGTAATGTTCCAAAAATAACAGTGAGAAATCTAGGAAACTGACTTTGTACTAGATATAATGCACATCAAGAGGTTAAAAATATTCAAGAAGTAAGCTGAGACGAAAGGGCTTTTGTTGAATCCCTGGGTAACTAAGTTGGGGACATCCATATTTCTGTATTAAAATGGAAAGATTTTCTTGCTTTAAATTGACTTTCCTTTCTGTACAAAACACGTTGACGTATATGCAGTGCTATATTTTTGTATTCAAAAATAAAAAATCCAATAAGCAGCATTAAAAGTCAAGTCAGAAATCCGCTCAAGCTTTGATTCACCAGTCAGATTTGTACTCCATGAGAAACCCTGCAATAAAATTGAAAGTACAACACATAAATTGAAATAGAGGGAGTACAAACTAAAAATTAAAAATTTATGTCTCTAATATGATGGATGTGACAGCCTAAAATAGAGATGAAGTGGGACCACCAGCAGTAGTAATGGTAAAACAAATTTGCTAATAGCTAGGGAGTAGCACATCAGAGGCAAATACCTGATTCTGTCTGTTTGAGGCTGGTAAGTTGGCAACCTGCACCACTATATGTCTATCATGTTCTGTGCCAAAAGATTTAACTAACAAGTATTAGCAGACAATCTCAAAACATTAATTTTGGGTAACGATTTAAAAATGATTGCAGGTTGAGGTTTGAGGAAAGAATTCAGCATACCACTGGAAATTTTACTGAAACATTTTAGCATAGCCCTTCTTCTCCTGGTCTAGTTTTTGAGCAATCTGTAATAATTGTTAACAAATTAGAAAATGTGTATTTGTGTTCACAACTTCACATACTTGAAATTGCAAAAGAATGTGAAGATGTTGCATTAAATATTTTGATCTGATAATGACTAACCTTTTTCTTTGCAGCAGCCAGCTCCTTCTTTATGCCCCCTGAAAGTAAGAATAGGAAATAAGGATGATACTTTCTCCGAATTGATACTCAAGGATATACACCAAGACCAGTTAGTCAGAGGTGAAATATATTTCTTCATCGTACAAAGTATAACCGGTCAAACAGAGTTTAATGTGAAGAATCTACAAATATCTTTAAGGCTCTTAAATTAATCAGTTTAGGCAAACCATACTGAAGACACTTTTTCAACTCCTACTTCTCCTTGTATGGATTAAGAGTTTCTTTGTGGGATGTAAAGGACTTATAAGCATGTCTGGATATCCAACTTGCTGAACCTGATATTCACAGCTAAAGACTGCAACCTTGTTTGGCTCCTAGAGAATCATCTAATACAACAAAGAAATATACAGATGCACAAGTAGACAAGAAATAACACAGAAGAAAGTAAAAGGGAATGACAACACATACATTAATCACAGTAGCAAAATACTCTTTGTACTTCAAAGCCAGAGTTTTTCCCCTTAAAAAGTCAAAAATGAAATTGAATTCACTAACCATTGTTTGGCTCTAACTGCAGGGCCTTCTTAAAACTTTCAGCTGCTGCGTCTACAGCATTCATTGCCATATATGCCTGAAATAAAGCAAATGATGCTTCAAAGTTTTTGATATGTATAATACCCCACGCAGTAAAGTATGAAGACATTAAGGTAAAACTGAATCAGTAATCATACACCATCGAGTAAGGAAAGCAGTAGAAAGAATATTTTGCTATGACCTAACATTTCTCCTGAATATAGAAGTACACAAGGATGTTTGAGAACAGAAATGAGGATTAGTGTCAGATTGGATTTATGCCAAATTTGGTGTTAAATTGAATTTTGACGATAAGCCTAAGTTCTGTTTGATGGACTAGATGAGGAGGCAGAACATGCAGTTGCCTGGAACAGTACCTGTATTTGGGAGTTCAGAGAAGCGAATGTACTAATTATGGTCCAATATCTCTAAACCGTATTAAATTTACGGAGCAAAGTGAAATTCCAACACTAAAGGAACTAACAAAATGTAAGACAAGCTTGAAAAAGGGACTTATGGTTCAAAGCTCGTTTCCTAGTGAAGCCTACTAACCTTCCTCATGCAAGAAGAAAGTCATTTCCAACTCGGAAGAAATAGAAGGTTGGTTGGACAAACCCAATGCAAAAGAAAAAGAAGTTGGTTCAGCCCTATGGAAGTACATCGTAAGTTGTTCACTACATTCAGACTTCTCTGAGGAGAATGATGTTAAGAGGCGGCTTTTATCATAATATTGCTGTCGTGCATATACACTCGCTGTTCTCTTTTCTTTTACAAATCAAGTCAAGCTTTCTTTCCTTCAGGAAATCTAGCCACTTCGACTACATTTTATAAATCAACATTCCAACCTGGCCTTGGCGGTAAAAAGCTTTGACATTGTCTCCTCCATCATAAATAGCACCATCAGCGTCCAACAATGCTCCAGCTAGGTCTCCCAACTTCAGCTTACAGGCCTGAACAAGAACGTGAACATGAATAGGCTGAGCAAGACGAAAGTATAAGCTACATAGTCCAAAATCCAGATCAAAGTCTGAATATTTATATTCAATCAGTCTGAATATCAACAGTAAGTGGAAAATCAAGAAGTTAGAAGACCATAGTATTTATAATCAACAATGAAGAACTTCAAGGCATTTCAAAGATATCTAACAAACTAATGGAAATGTTTTAGTGTTCTTCAATGCATATAGATATTGATGGCCAAAATGTGTAGACTAAAACAGAGTTTTCCTTTTATATATGTGTGTGTGTGTGTATACGGAAGTAATATTAAGTATTAAGAAAGCTGATTTCTTTAGGAAGGTTACATCCTCAGGTTATGCTCTTACCATAATAATAATAATGCTAATAAAAGGACTAGTTCTTATACTAGTAACTGAAAGTCATTAAGGCCTACAAGCTTCTAAAGATAAGAAAACCAGCAAGTAACATCACATAGTTGCAAGATAATTTAGAAGGACTTACAGAACTGTTTGCAAGTATCTGGGACTTTGTCTTCCTTAAATACTCGCTTTTTGCTGCATAATGAAGCAAATAATCCCCTCAGACAGATGGTCTAATTATGAGAAGCTCAAAACAATTTGAAGAAAAGCAAATTAGACAGTCATTTATAGCTGCAATTAGACAGTTCACCTTCATCAATGTCTTCCTTATCCCAGCATAAGTCGGTATAACGGACAGCCTTCCTGTACTTTCTGATAGCCATCTTATAATCTTCCTTCTGTCAATGAAAAATATGATGTGACAATCTCATTTTGAAATAGAAAAATGAGCATCCAAGTCCAGGTTTCGATTACCCCTTGGAAAAAATTACACAAAAGTAGAATAGAAATGGTGTCACATTGAGCTTTCTCTATCTCTTTCTCCCCCTCTCTTAATTTATTTAGTTTTTTCTTTTACAACAGATCTTATTAGTTATTACTTGTTAGGAACAAGCTATCAATTATAGCTAGTTTTGGTAACATATTTGTATGAACTTATACAACAACACAATGTACACTTGAAACAAAGAAACATCTGTTAAACTAGGAGTACCTTGTAATGTTCATTGCCAAAGGCTTTGATACAGTCAACAGCAGTTATCCACCAAGCAACTTCATCTGGTTTTACGTCAAGATCTATTGGCCAATCAGGGTAAGTGTCACCATCTTTAAAGAAGTTACTGGTGCCATCATCGGCTCCCTCTGGAATTTCTCCACAATCCTCTATTGCCACAGGAAGGTCAGGAAAGTTATTTTCATTTGTTTTAACATACTCAATTGCACGAATCATCCCCAAACCCCTAATTACTCTTCCAAACACAACATGCTTTCCATCTAGATGATGTGCTTGAGAAGAGGTGATGAAAAATTGAGAGCCATTTGTATTTGGACCAGAATTTGCCATAGAAAGCATCCCTTTTCTTTCATGTTTGAGTTTAAAATTTTCATCTTCAAATGTCAAGCCATAAATTGATTCCCCACCAGTGCCATCTCCAGCAGATATATCCCCACCTTGTAACATAAAACCTCTAATGACAAGATGAAAGCAAGAACCCTGCATAAGAAGCAAACAACAATAAAAAACTGGAAAAGAAAAAGCTAGACAGAAAGGTTAAAATGGAAAATCACATGTAGAGGATCAAATTATTGGGGTCCCCAGAAAAACAATTTAAATAGGATAAAACATTAAGTAACCTAGACAGTGGCATCAGAAATTCACATAATTCCAGAAAGTCCACCCAAATTTCTTTCTGTGACATTGGAACTGTTAAGTGTTATTCTCACATTGAAGCCTGATTCCCTGCAATTATATCATCACTGGCATTTGAAAGTTTGCAATGAACTGACGGACGGCGATCCATTCATATATTTATTATTGGTGGGTACTTGAGCATCTTGATTGACAATCCATGAAGTTGCATGATGAGCCCCATTCTCCTTTGTTGTTTTTCCTAGGCTAACTAGTAAATTCATACACACTATTCCTCCCATGTAGAACTTTACACGCTGAGAAACAAAAAAACAAAACAAAAAGCTCCGAGCCCTACTTGCTCGGGAAGATGAGAGTTTAAGACTATTCATTCAAAAACCAAACATAAGCGAATCAAGATTTGAACTTTAGGGTTTCGAGTATGAAATTCTACCACAGCACATCTGATTTAAAGGGTTCAATATCTTTTAACAACAACAACAATCCCAGTATGTTCTCACCAAGGTGGGGTCTGGGGAGGGTTTTAGTGGATTTTTTAAAATATATACAAAGTCTGAGCCAAAGCTACAGGGTAACACATAACTAGTACTGTACCTCCTCCCCCAAAAACGGAGTGCCCCATAATATAATTACATGCCGCGTACTCACCAACAACATAAATAACATTAAAAAAAACACAAAATAGGGAACTGAAAGAATGGGAACAAAGAGAACAGCCAAAATGCTGAAACTCACACAATAAAAACAACCATTACTCCTATAATTCCTCCACTAGTGGGCATTGACGATATGCATCCTCCATTAGGCCCGTTTCATTCTAATACTCAATTATTTGCGTGATAAGGAAAAATAAGAAACGCAAATGCGTCACAATATGTATTAGCTTGTAGAAACTTTATACGCGTAGGAAAATGGAAAAACAGAATGAGAACCTTAAAATGGAGAGGGACACCAGTGTGAGGGCCAATGCCCTTCTCTCCAGTACAGAGAGCCCTGAAATTTTCAGCGGTTTTAGGGACAATGTCTTCGTAAAGCTCAATCACCATTCTTCCTTCAAGCTCTCCACCAATGCTTATGTCCAAATAGCATCTCGGATTCACCATATTTTTTCCCGGAGAAATGTTTTTCCACTGAAAAACCCAAAACCCTTGTGAGTTTTTGAAGGAGCGGTTGGTGCTGTACGACGCTACGGGGTGGACAGCATGCGCTTTTCTTGCTTCTGTCAATTCCAGTCGTACTGTTGGATCGTTTTGGACTGTTGTGTGGGCCTTTTTTAGTGAGCCCATGGCCCACTGTAAGCAAGCTACTAAGCCCAATTACCTTCATAATGCGAAACGTAGAGCGCCAGCTGTCTCCGTTATCAGTATAATAGCGACAAATGTAGTCTGCTTTTTTGTTGTATTCTGTCGCTCAATAAAATTTCGCATCCTATGCGAAAATAGAATTTGCAGTTGTTGTTTTTTTTTTTTTTTTTTTTTTTTTTTTGTGTGCTAATGGTGAAAAATTGAATATGAAAAGATTTCATTTTCTCTTGTTGCAAAAATAACATAAATGAAAAGAATTTGGAAATACATTCTTTGAAAAAAATTCGACCAAAACGCAAAAAATGAAGCTCTTTTCAGTTTAAAGTTGATTAAAACGTGATCCTAAATTTTGCCGAACTGGAATTATAAAATGGACACAAATTTATTCCCGCTAAATCCCAAATGGTTGCAAAGCTCCATCATAGTGACATTGGCAGGAACACCTTTAGTAAGGGTTGCCGTCTCATTAGATGTTTATGGTTTGGTTTGAATTGACTTTTTTATGTAAAGAAATTAAATTAATTAAGTCGATTTTTCAAATATTAAAATTAAATCAAACTAATTAAGTCTGCTTCTTATTGATTCGATTTACGTCGGTTTATGTCGTTTTTTCAATTTTTCGATTATTTATTAATTTTCATAAAGATTGTATTAGTGAAAAAAAGGTATGACATGTGGACTACCATCAAGGTGACAGGGCACAACACGTGGACTACCATCAAGGTCATAGGTGGTCCTTCCAATTAAACGAATTAAAGAATTCAAGAAGGCACGGGATAAACACCTTGGAGTTTCTCTAGGAAAGGAATTGACCCTGACAGCTGGAAAAGAAGACATAGAAGGGGAATGAATAAAGACCATGAAGAGGGAAGATGCACGAGTCTGTTATAAATAAGAAAGGAAAATCGACATAAATCGTGGTTACGGGAAATCTCCAGTCATAAATGCTTATGTTACAGTTATGTATGGTAACGGGTAACCAAGGCAGTTAATGCCATTAACAAGCCCGAATTAAGGAAGGAAACCGTTATAATTATGTACTCCTATATAAGGGCCTAGTTCCCATTTGTAATGGTATCTGAATTTTTATCAATATATGCAATTATTCTTTTACTTTATCCGTAAGGTTCCAACTGCAATTCTGGGAGAGAATATCAATTTGCTTTGAGTTTTCTTTCCTTGTCAGTTATTTCCATTATATGTCTTATTCTTCAAATATAAGAAAGAGAAGTAAATTTTGGTTATCAATAACCTGATTTTTTCTTGATATTGACTAATATATTTTTTGGTTAAACAAATTGGTTCCGTTACCGGAAATCTGATAATCTGTTCACTTTTCAATCTTCATTTTTAACAACTAAATATGTCAACTGCTATCGAGAACAACTGACCGAATCAACAAGGTGGAACTCCACCACATCACACACCCATGGGAACTCCTCAGCACTCACGTGAAAGTTCACCTGAAAGGTCTGGTTCGCGCACTGATGGACAACATGGAGGTGACCAAACCGTTGAGCAGGATGCTTTGAAGTAGTTGATTGGAGAACATGTGAACGAAGCGTTGCAGGCTTTTGTTAGAGGATTACCCAACGCAGCACAAACTCTACCACCAGTTGATACAACAACTTTGGAGAATCCGCATTTGGGACTCGATAACTATGGAAGTGGAGAAATGCCCAATGAATTTCGTGATGGAGGGTCAGGTACACCAAATAATTGTATTTTACAAAGTTTAATACTAACTTTAAGGAAACAACTGAAGGAGTAAAATGAGCGTATGGAGCAAATACCTGACGTGCCTCCCGTGATCAAAGCTGTGGATATTGACAAGTATTCACAACAACCCTGGAAGCCAAGTAAAACACCCTTGCCGATTTCAAAAAAGTTTAAAATGTTTGTTATCCCAAATATGACGGGATGTCCGACCCACGGGATCATGTAACCGCGTTCGCACGTGAAAAGGGGACATCCGACTCACAAAAGGGGCATTAACATGGTACTATATCTTACCTGAACATTCCATTGATTCTTTTAAGCTTGCAGATTCATTTATAAAGGCACATTCGGGGGCTCAAAAAGTTGAAAAAATGATGGAAGATATCTTCAAAGTTAAACAAGGAAGTACAGAATTACTCAAAGAATTTGTAGATAGATTCCAACGAGAGAGAATAATGTTGTCGCGAGTACTTGATAACTGGGCGGCTATGACATTCGCGAGAAACTTGAACGAAATAAGTTCAGAAGCCACGAGGAGGTTGAAAGAAAGTTTGGGGGAGTTTCCTACAACAACTTGGAACAATGTGTACAATCGATACAACACGAAGTTGCGGATAGAAGAAGATATGATTGCACAACCAAGAGTTGATGAAAGACCAGGTTCAAGACGATCAGAATCAGAGAGAAGGTCTGGTAAAAATAGGTACGAGCCCTACATGGGCCCGCGAGGCGAGATTCTCGACCTAACTAAAAGAATGCACAGTTTGATTCAAGATCAAGGCGAAAAGAGGCGAGTTCTTCATCCAGATTCAAAAAGGAACGAGATGCCCGAAGTAACGATTCAGGTACTCAAGCAAGAATAGGAGATTATAGATTTAACATTAGCACCTCTGAATTGGTGGTTGTTCTAAGGGGATGGTAGATAAGGGGTGATGACCGAAAGAGATGAGATCAGATCCAAACAAAAGGAACCTAGATTTCTGGTGTGAGTTTCACAACAACCATGTCCATAGAACAGTAGATTGCAAGCTTTTGCAAGGATAGGTTGAACATTTAGTGAAGCAAGGTTATCTTACCGATATCTTCAGTGATAAGGGAGACAATCATACGTGAAAAACAGACAAGAACCCCCAAAGCCGCCATCACCAAAGAGAACAGTCAACGTCATAACCGGAAAAGATGAAGTCAATAGGGTAACATACAACACCGCGAAAAAGACATCAAAAGTTGCTGCCCCTCATGGAAAACGAGTTCGCCAAGTCTTGAAAGGTGATAGTATAATGTTTGATGACGAAGATGGGGATGCTTGATGATTCCTCACAACGATGAACTGGTAATATCTTTATTTGTATGAGATACTAATGTAAAATGAGACCCAGGTAGCTGAGTAAATATCATTTTACTGAGGGTGGAAAATGAAATGCAAGCTAATGACAAAGTCATACAAAAGGCAGGGTCTTTGTCTATATTTGATAATTCAAGCATTGTTACAAAAGGAGAAGTTGTACTGGCCATGTTTGCAGAAGGAGTCATCAAAGATACAAAGTTCCAAGTAATAGACGCAGATATGGACTATAATATAATATTGGGAAGGCCATGGATTCATGATATGGATGGTTTCCCGTCCACGTTGCATCAAGTTATCAAATTCCCTTCACAGTGGGGGGATCCGACAAATCCGCGGAGATCAACATGCGACATGAATTATTAATTTGGTGGTGATTGCAAACAAAACAACCAATGATGAAATAGAAATTAAAGAATTCAGTTGAGGACACCTCTGTTCATACCTCAACTGAAAACACACAAGGGCAGACTGATGTCGATTCAAGACCCGATGTGATTCAAGATCTGGAGGAAAATAAGAACATTAAAACAACCACGGAGGAGATCGAGGTTGTAATATTATTTGTCCACTGGCCAGATAGAAAAGTCTACATTGGAGCAAATTTGAGTCCAGAAATAAAAGGTAAGTTATTTAAATTTTTATGTGCTAACGCAGATTGCTTTGCTTAGTCACATTCAGATATGACAGTATACCACTAGGGGTGTTTTCTCATAAGCTAAATGAGGATCCATTACACCCACCTGTAAAGCAAAAGAAAAGGGATCAAGGGCCCTTCAAAAATCAAGTAATCTAGGATGAGGTACAAAAACTTTTGAAAATTGGTTCAATACGAGAGGTCTCTTATCCGCCTAGTCTTCAGCGGGGCCCGACTCATCGCTAGAGATGTCGGAGCCTTCATATCCCTCCGAGCCCTCAACACATTCAAGCTCGTAAAGATTCTTCTCCTCGACCTCAGACTTTTTGGCCACTCCGATCTCAACCGAGAGGTCAAAACATCGGGAGTGGATCTCTTCAAGGCCTCTCTTTAGGAAAGCCGCTTCATGTATTCGGCCTTTGCCTTCATTGGACCTCGACTGCCTCCACATCAACTTTATATTGGGCCATCATTTCTTTGGCATCAGCGGAGGTTGTATCCAACTTGGACTTCACTGCCTCGTATTCTCTACCGATGGCATCCCACTCTGTGGCAGTCGAACTTAGTTGTGCTCGAAGATCGTCATTCAACTGAGACCATTTGTGGGCTTTGTCCTTCTCCACCCCAAGTTGGTTCTCAACAGATGCCAGCTCCGCCTTAGTGGTTTCCCTTTCCGAATCCAGCATATCCATTTTGCTTTTTCACCCGTAGGCCATGGCTTAGACCTTGTTCATCTCAGCTCGGAGTTGGTCGATCGAGTCGATCTTCCGTTGGAGCTGCGAGGTTGTGTTGTTAGCCACCGTGACTAGTTCCTCGTTCTTAATTCAAATACCTTTACCTTTTCGACTAGATCAGCATATTCTTGCTTTAGGATCAAATCTTCCTTTTGAGCCATGTCCAGCTCGGCCTAAAAATTCTTGACAACCTCATCATATTTCTCACTAAGAAGCATGTACATGTTCTTCTTCAGAACCTACTCTTTGAGCTCGAACTGGAGCTGGTTGATTTTGAAGCGGTACTGGAGGAAGCTCTAGTGGTGAAGCACCGAGGCCTGCAAAGCAACAAAAACAGTAAGAGATATTGAAACCTAAGTGGAATTCACGAGGGAGTGTTGATGCCTTACCCGATTTAGCACCTATTGCGCCTCGTTGAAGAGACTCGACGTGCCCACCTCGTTCATCTTTGCCTGGTCCTCCTCGGTCACCAGGCATCGGAGGTGGTTGGCTATGCCCACTGGAGCAGATAGAACCTAAGCATCCTCCGAGACTGTAAGCATGACTGTTCTCTAGCGGCTGGGGTCCACACTCGGAGCAGGAAATTGCTTCACCAGTTTTGGGCTCGAACTCGACCAGCAAGCCTCCGTAGGCGCATCCTTCTTTGGGATCTCCAGATTTCCCAGCCCAGAAAAATCTTCCAAAGTGGACATGTCCACACCATCAAAGAAGGCGTGGAGAGGACCGTCCGCGTTGTGAACTCTTTCACTTGACTTTTCCTTTCCTGCTTGGACCTCTTCAAGCATGGACTTGGTGTAGGAGGGCGTCTCGATGATGTATATCACACGTGTTTCCTCATTTGTATCAGAAGAGGATTCATGGGAGGTCTCAACCCCTGTCTCCATCTCGGCCTCTCGAGTCGAAAGAAGATCGACCCAACTGCTCTTTTCATCGATTGTCGCATGCTCCCCGGTAGAGGTCGATCCTTGAGCGACAAAGATGTCATCTTTTTCGGACTCATCCCTGAGCCGGCGAAGCCAGTCATAATCCGGCACCCGGGTGTTGTTGTTCTTCTTGGGCTTACAAGCCCGGGAAGCCGCCCTCTTTTTTGGCTTTACTTCGGGACCCGGGGAGCCAAAAGACTTTCTTTTCCTCTTCTTCTTCTCCCCCGCGGCATCCCCATGTTGCCCCGTAATGGCGGGGTCAACGAGTAAGGGCGTACCCCTCGTCCCCTTCCAACGGCCTAAGTTCGATGGTCTTAGTCAAACCTGCAAAAAAAAGAAAAGGTTAGCGTTAGGAAAGTTTAGAGGCGTAATAGTAAATTATTTTGAGAAGAGCCTTACCGTGAGAACGAGCCTCCCATCAGCCCTTCGAAAGCTTGAGCCACGAGCGCTCGAAGTATGACATCTGCTTGCAGATATCTTCGATCCACTCCTTGATCCAGGGGACGACATTGGGAACCCAAGCAACAGCTACACGACCACAAATACTCATGGTGAGAAAGAAAACAAAAGAGACTTGACACTTAAGGAAGGGCTACACTTACGAGATGCATTCCACTTCTCGGGAAAAGGCAGGAACTCGGTAGGGATCAAATCTTCAGTTTTCACCCAAACAAAGCGCCCTTGCTGGCCTTGGTCTTAATCCTCGTCGATGCTCGAAAAAAAAACCTTGTTGACCCAGCGAATGAGCT
Organism: Nicotiana undulata; assembly: GCA_005239495.1. Lineage (NCBI taxonomy): Eukaryota > Viridiplantae > Streptophyta > Magnoliopsida > Solanales > Solanaceae > Nicotiana > Nicotiana undulata. The sequence continues at coordinate 29,325 of ML244962.1, forward strand.
TGATTAGTCCCCCTTAAAAAATTGGGGATTGTACAGACGAAGTCGGTGGTCGAGGGTGCACCTAGGAGATTCGGTGTTGTTCACAAAATAACGTAGGAGGATCACGATCCTCCAAAGTGACGGGTGACTTTGTCCAAGGCACAACTCGTATCTCTTGAAAAATGCCAAAACTACTGGGTCTATTGGGCCCAGCGGGAAGGCGTAAGTGTAAACACTTAAATACCCCTCCACCTGAGTAATAATATCATCCTCGGTCCCGGGGACTACCACGTCCTTACCTCCTCATTTACACTCCTCTCGGACTATGGGAATGGTATCTTCTGGTATGGAGCATATATATATCTCGATGTCCCTTCACCTCGGTCTTGTTTGGTTGAGGCCTTCTCGACTTTGAAGTCCTCAACAATTGTACATCCCCCGCGAATAAAGCTTTTTGTGGGGGGGATCTGGGCCGCTTCGGTAGCAGCCACTTCGAGAGCAACCACCTCGGGAGCAATCGTCTCGAGAGCGACCACCTCGGGAACGGCCGCCTTGGTACTTGTGGCCGGGTGAGAAGATGAAGAGGCAGCCTGCTGAGGAACTGATTTGGAAGTCTTAGCCACCATGATCTGGAAAATAAGAAGATTTGAAGGGAAGATATGAAGGTTTGAAGGGAAGATATAAATGTTTGAAGGAAAAAGTACGAAGGTTTGAAGGTAGGATGAAGATCTGGGTAGAAACCTAAGAACAACTATGAAGTTTTGAAGATCAAAGGTAAAGGGATGATGATTTGAAAGAGTTGATATCTGTTAGAGAGTTTGAAGATAAAAGTTAGGATCGGAAAGTGGAAGAAGTACAAAAGGTCGAAGCTTTTATAGGAGAAAATATAATCAATATGCGACGTTTCACAATCGAAGGCGACCAACCGGTGTTTTGCACCTGTCTAAAGTTAGAACGGCGCGAGTGATGGGATGTTTCGGCTTATTCATTGTCTCGGTTGTAAATTACGAAGGAAGGAACCGAGGCTCATCTATCGTTTCGCATCGTTTCAGCGAACCTATTCTCTGAGAAACGAGGGGACTGTATACGGGTAAACTCAAGGTCAGCACACACCCCGAGTTCTCGGTGAGTCAAACAAAGTAAGAAGTATGAATGTAGGAGATAGAGACCGAATCTGAGAACTCTTTGAATCGAGACTGGAACGAGGTGTTTGCCACCGGGCCTAGCAAAACACCCCCTGAACCCGTAACAAGGTCCAAGACCCCAGAAAGTGCTACAACCGATTGCACACGACTAACAGAGGGTCGTGACATCCGCGCCTAACCGGATATCAAGGAGCGGATCTCGCTCCGATGTCGGTAGCGTATCAGCGATTGATGTACAAGGAGGATTTTTACCCTTTTTAGAATTGTACTAGGGGTAAAACTCCCCTACTATATAAAGGAGGGGGGGTTTCTTATTCAATAGACACATATCAAGGCAATACAAACTTATTTCTCTGTTTTCTAGCTATTGAAAGGTTCTTATTTTAATATAGTTCTCCATACACATTTGGCTTAATCGAGGGTCTGGTCAAGGGCAAAACTACTATTAAGCTTAAATCCGAGCCTGTGCTTAATGTCACACCTGGTTTTGTTATTTATTTTATCTTTATTTTGTTTATCTAACATTCTTGGTTACTTGTGTTGAATCAATCTGCAAATTCTTAGAACCGCGTACAAATTTAATTGTTATCCGTTTTAAGGGTAATCAATATTGCTTCTTCATGTGCCAATGCAACATACCTTATCTACGAATTCTAATTTGTTGCTATTGCAACAACATATTTTTCGTGACAAAAACTATTCCTGTCCATAGTTTAACTAAGTCTAAGACAAACAATGGTTCGTCACTATTTGAGTACATTATTAGTGACAAAATAATTTGTCATCGATAACTTCAAATTTATGGCTAATATTATTCAATAAATGATGCCAACTCATTTTTTTGTGGAACTTTATCGGGCGAAACTTTCGTCACTAAAAGTATGTGGTTCGTGTATTTAAAGACGAATTAAATTTTTATCACGAACAATGAGCAATTAGTTACGAATTTTATACGGTAGATAAATTTAACATTTATTGTAGCGACAGCCCAACAAGATATCACTGAACCAAGAAAAATTCTAGACACCACTAAACTCAAGTAGGTGCGCCATTATCTGTTCAAAGACAAATTAGAAGTACTTGTTGCCTTTCTAGTTTCTAGTTAGTTAATTTTCAATCATTTGTTATATTGTGTTGTCTTTCCACGTAAGATACACCTTTGCCCATATCTGCATTCCAAGTTTCCAACTCGCGCAGCTTTGATTTCAAGATGTTTCGTAGTACTCTTTGTTTCTATTGTTTAGGTAGTTGACGAGACTAATATTTGTGAGGGACAAAACTAGCTTTTTTACTTATAGACAAAAAAAAAAACACTGCTTGAATTAAAGGGCTCATACAAATAGTACTGTGTTGGTAAAAAAGAGTCTCACACGTAAGCTGATTATAGACAACTCAGCCGGCTATGTGGACCACGGAAAACGCGACAGCTGGATATGATTCTATAAAGAGGTACGTAACAAGGAGGCACAGATCAGTAAACCTTCGAGTTCATCAGCCACGGGAAATTCAACCTGATTAAGACGGGGAAGAGACACGGTCAGAGTGAATCCGGACAGAGCTACGGGCAGATTCAAGGATCCTCAATTAATGATCCATACATTATATAACCTTCATGCAACAGTTACGGTTACCCTTTGTAACGCCTCATTAATGCAAATAATTAGTCATTAATGGGCGATCATTGCAAGAATCAGATGTTATATTAAGAAACTCCCTATATAAAGGAAGATGATATAACTTGTAGGGGGGGGGGGGGGGT
>ML244962.1:41023-68636 GCA_005239495.1 Nicotiana undulata
CAAAATTGCGAATACAACACACTTTACTTTTCGGCATATCATACTATTGTCTTTTACTTATACTTCTTTATTTAATATTATTTCCTTAATTATCAGTAACCGGCGTTCATCCTAAAAACAACTTTGGTCAAAGGATCTAATTCTTTGGTTAAACAAGTACCATGTCGATATATCTTAGTTCTAAAGCAACGAAATTGGCCGTGCATACATGGACTTCAATTTCAAAGACAGTGATTTCCTTTCTATACTACATCAAACATACATTGAGGATACATTATTAGCTAATAATTATCTCACAATCGCAACTTTCTAATAATTCACCAACCTACAGTTCTTTCTGATCTCTCCATCTTGTCCTGTTAACACACCTAAGTTGGTCAACTTCACCATAGATGCTGCAAACGCCTTGGAAAATAGATATGGATACTTGCTGTAAGTTGACACCATTGAAGCAGTCCTATTATCATTCATTAAAGCTTGGTCTGACTGAAGAAGCCCAGAATTGTTCATCAGATTCTTGAAATATACATTGTCGAACTTGTTGATTGTGACTGCATCTAACGGGGCCAAGTTGGAATCTGAATCATTTTGGTTGGGACATACGCTCCGCAGATTGCCTAGTAATGATGAATCCAGTGTTGGGTCAGGATTTCCAGATCCATCAAAGTCAAACAGTCTTTGCTTGAAGGTGAAACATTGAGCAAATCCAATGGTGTGGGCACCTGCATCAAATCATGTATATATGGATGATCAACTATGAAAACGACTAATTAGTCTTGGTTGAGAACCAATTTCCCTATTTATCAAATGTGATTTTTTTTAGACAGAGTCACCACATCGGCAAAACACAAGCGGATTTGGGGTATATAAGTTAACAAACTTTAGATCTTAGTGACGCGTTTTAAACCCGTGAGGGCCTAGGCCCAGAGCGGACAATATCACTAGTGTGATGGGTTGGATTGGGCTGGGCTGGGCTGGGCTGGGCTGGGGTGTTATAGATAATATCAAAGCCCGTGACGGCCTAGGCCCAGAACGGACAATATCACTAGTGGGCATAGGCCCAGAGAAGACAATATCACTGACGGTTGGGCTATTACATTTTATGTAGGATTTTCATAGCGCAAAGTGCCCATGTGGGGAGAAACACATGTCCAGGGGCGGATCTACGTGTCAGGGACGGGGTGGTACGCCACCTGCAAACTTTGGCCGAAATTATGCAATAGTATGTATACATGCATGTATATATAGAAGGAATGTATACAAATACATTAAGTGGCACCCTCAATAACAAAAAGGCTCAAGGTGCCACTGGCAAGGCACTGCCACTTTCACCTAAATGGTGGGGGATCGAATCTAGACTAGCTCACTTTTTAAAACATTTTTGTTTGGTGCATTTAAGACAATTGCAGGAGGATCCTTTGTTTCTTCTTTCTCTTTTACTTAATTGCTATTTTTTGTTTATTAATAGGTCCTATTGACTTTTTCTTTTGATGTTATTATTTTATTTTTATTCAAAGAAATCTCCATTGTTGCACTTTCCTAACTCCTCCGTGATTTATCAATATATATAGAAATAATTATTTTCTCCGGGACCATAACTCTGACAATCTATTTGCATAACAAAAAAATTAAAAAAAGAATCCTTGAATAAATTATTGTTTTAATAAATGATGAAAGTTTATTTTTTTGTTAGTTTGCTCTAAAGTAGGACAATTGTATATAATATCGAGTGAGTTAGTTTTTATGAAAAATATAAATTGAAAAAGTCTGTAAACTTACTTAATATTTAGAGTGCTTATTAGAATAAGTTTTGCCTTATGTATCTAAATATAAAGTGATAACGAGGCTTTTTTCTTGTACAAAATGCATAATTCAGTTGAATTTTATGCCCTTTTTTTTTTCAAGTTATCATAATTATAACATAATATTTTTGCTCAATCGATTTGTTTATATTAACTCCAAAGATGATTAACCCGAACCGAACTATACCAAACCGATTAAATTTATACCCTATTAGACATGTAAATTGTAATATGACTACGTTCAAAAATTTTGACACCCGGAGCCTCTAAATCCTGGATCCGCCTCTGCACATGTCACAACAAAATGTTGAAAAATGACATTTCTATCATTTGTATTCCTCAAGCAATTCATTCATAGTGCAATTACTTTAATTTGGCAAAACAAATTGTTCTAAATGAGTAAGGTTCAAAACTTTTAGTATGAAAAAAATAGTTTTATGATTTTACTATTATAATGAGTAAACTTAAGTGATCACAAGTGAAATAAACCCTAAAAGGATCTTTTATTAGGATTTAAGTCGATCTATAAAAGGAAAAGTTGCATCTTGGTTTAGGTTTTAGTACCTGATAGCACCACAACATCTTTTACGTCAAGACCCTTTGAAACAAATTTTGCAGTAATGTTTTCTAAGGGCTCGAAAGGTGATGGAATCTGTGCATTAGCTGCACTTTGACTTGCTGTAAGACTATCTCGACGACCCAACGACACTGACCAATATGGCCCCCCTGTCTGAAAACAGTTGTTCAAACCAGAAGAATATCAATATTTAGGCAAAGAATATTGATCAAGAATCTGAAAGCCGTTTGATAAGAAAAATCATACGAGATAGATAGCTTCTCTAGCTGCTAGAGTAAGTATATCAGCACATGAAACTGTAGATGGGCAAGCTTTCTCCACGTTAGCTTTTATTGTATCAATGACTTCAAATCCTCTGGCTGAGTTACGATTAGCCGGTGCATTCTTCTCTCCTGTGAATGTATTAGTATCGTCGAGTAGTACAGACCCGTCGCAACCCTAGACAACATAATTTTTTTAAGAAGAAGTAAGAAATCAGATCATTGGCATTAGCTATATACTTATGTTTAGTGCATAAAATTAGAAAAGAGTTCATATTTTACATTAACAAAACAGTCATGGAAGTGCAGGCGCAAAAGAGAGGCAGCCATTCTGGTTTCATTAGAAATAGCAGACCAGATGCCATATCTAACGATTTTAGTGAGGTTGGGACAGGTGGCGTCGTAATATTTGTAATCAAGTTGCCCATACACAAGAGAACTGACAAAGAAGAAGCAAATCAAAGAGTTAGTTAAAGGCATATGGCTTTTGGTGTTCATGATTGAAAATGCAGTAAATAGTAGTACTCTTTTTTACATCAGGAGTGAGTAGGAGCCTCTATTTATAAGCAAACAAAATTTCATGCTCAGTAAAGACTAGAGAATAGCAGGGCCACTAAGAATTACTCCCTTCCGTTTCAATTTATGTGAATTTGTTTGACTGGGCACGGAATCTAAGAAAAAATGAGATTTTTTGAATTTCTGGTCTTAAACACGTCAAAAAGGGGTCCAGAATATATGTGTGATTATAAAAGCTTTTTATTAAGGGTAAAATTGGAAGTTTCCAAATTTAGAAAAGAATTATTCTTTTTGGAACACACCAAAAAAGGAAATAGGTTCAGTTTAACTGGAACGGATGGAATACTAATTAAGAAGTCTGTTTCAGTGAAGTTTGGTACTAATCCATCATTCTTTAAAAAATTATCAGCTGCTCTATAGTAAATTTAAAGTAGTATATGCCTTTTGAAACTCAGCAAACTGAAGATAAAAATAATGCCCAAGTTGTCTTACCCTACTTCTGCATGGAAACAGGAATTCAGAGCTGTATTTGCACTAATTTTTGTTAATTTCCTACTCCCTCCGGTCCTTTTTATTTGCCGTTTAAAATTTTGACATACCATTAAGAAAATCATTTAGTTAGCAATATTCATAAGCAGTTTTACTCAAGGGTGTTCAAACATAATAGAAGTGAAAAAAGTCCCGACAAAGAGTGTTCAACATATATTATATATCTCTAAAACCTGATATTTTACTTATATACACAGTATAATTTTCAAATAAAGGGTGGTCAATTGATCACCCTACAAAAGTATAGCTTCGCCCCTAACCATAAGAGGTATCGACTAAATTATCCTCCACTCTTTCTTAAATGCTGGAATCAGAAAAGATAATTGATGTCTTCATCGTAAATTTTTTAAAGGTGACAAATATTTTGGATCAATTTGTATTGATAAAGTGACATATAAAAAAGGATCGGAAGGTAAACTAAAAGTAGAAACTGAAAGTACCAGTATAAGTGCCTATCTGAGAGGACTTCAATAAATTTCTTTCGTTTGAAAAGAAACAAAAACAAAAAGATGGGAGAAGAAACTAAAAGGGAAAAAAAAATCAAACGTGTTAATAAAATGCTTGTGCACATTATAGAATTCGTAGCAGCCCTTGCACTAAGCTAGCTAGTGGAACTATATAAGGAGTGACGGTTGCCAGCAATAAGGAGGTGTTAGTGCCCAAGTGAGCAACTATTGCACAATCTACACTACTTTACTGGGAGTCGAATTGTATAAAACTAGTATATTTCCCTAGAGACTACTTCTGTCCAGATTCTTGGTATTATCCATTTTAACTCAACTTGGATCATTTATGCATAAATTAATTGATGTTGCATGACGTGTATTGCACTATGAGAAATAACAAGCTAACCATATATATTGTGTATACTGATAACAAGGAAGAAAGAGTACTGCATTATATTGCTGTCATGTATACCGCTATCTACTTTTTACACCAAAAAAAGAAAAAAGGAAAGTGTTGACTTAGTGGTTTTGTTTGATGATTAACAAAGGAACGCATACATGAACCAGGTCCATGGACAGTGTGTACAAGTCGCGATCAGATTTAAATACAAAGCTTGCATGTGAAGGGGATAAGTATGTTTACCTTTAAAAACAAATAACAATTGAATTTATACGCGGTTTTAAAGATATATGTATTAATTGAATACAAGTGATCAATGACGTTAGATTGAGCAAATAAAAGACGTAATAAATGGCCAAACCAATGATAAGGGTGATCCCGAGCTCGGTTAATAGCTTAACAAGGAACCTTCCTTTGTTTCCGAGCTTGCACTTATGAGTAACTTATGAATAAAAATAAACACTTTGAATAACTTATTATGAACAAAAATAAGCACTTTGAATAACTTATTGAGTCTTGGTGTGCGTGTTACAATGTCCCTAATGAATAATAAGCTTCCCTTTATGTAGAAGGGGAGTTTTACTCTAAGTACAATCCTAAGAAAGGTAAAAATCTTCTATTTCGCTAGTCACTGATTTTCTGTCGATACAGGTCGAGATTCACGTCGTGATATCCGCTTGGAAACGGACATCACGACCCTTTGTTAGTCGTGTGCGGTTGTTTGTTAATGCTATCCGAAGTCTTGGGTCTCAAACCGGACCCAAAGAACGTGGTCCTGATGCCCTTGAGAGTAGGTGTTTTCCTCGAGCCCCTGTTACGAGGGCTTCTCGCTCTGACTCTGATTCCTTACGGTCACATCCCTGCTTCGTTTGCATCACCGGGAAGGAAGAGTGCTCAGTGTGCTCGATTTTTCCCGTATACAGATAGTCCCCTCGTTTCTCAGAGAGTAGGCTTGCCGAAACGATGGGGAATGATAGATTACTCCAGTTCCTTCCTTCGTACGCTACGATGAGGGAGCCGAAACGTCCCATCAGTCGCGTTGTTCTCACTTCAGACATGTGTCGCTCATCGGCAGGTTGCCCCGAATGCAAAGCATCGATTGTTTCCCTATAAAAGCTTCCTCCCTTTGTTCTTTTTCTACTTTTCAACTAAATTATTATCTTCGAGCTTTCCAGCCATCATCAAACCTTCATATATTCATCCTTGTTCTTCAATTTCCGTATTAATTTCCAGATTTTTACCTAGATTTTCTCTCAATCTTCATACTCTATTATTCATCTTCAAAACCCGTTTTCCAAAACTTTGCATTCTTTCTTCAAAATTTCAAACATCATCCAGATAGAAATGGCCAAAACATCGAAATCCGTTCCTTAACAAGTTACCTCTTCATTTTCTTAACCGGCCGCTGGTACTGAAGCGATCGCCCCTAAAGTAGTTGCCCTCGAAACGGCTTCCTTGGTTTGATTGCTAACGAACCGGCCCCGAGCCTCCCTTAAAAGCGTTCATCCCCGGGGATGATCATCTGCAGACGACTTTAAGGTCGAAAAGCCTTCACGCAAACAGGACCAGGGTGAAGGAGTTTCGAGGTACATATGCTCTGTGACTGAAGACGTTCTCCCATAGTTCGGAAGTACTGCAATTGGGAGGGTAAGGGCGTAGTAGTACCCAGCCTTGAGGACACCCTTACTACCCACGTGGAGGGGTACCTAAGTGTTTACACTTACTCATTCACACTAGGCCCAGTGGACCCGATCGTTCTGGACTTTTGCAAGAGGTACAAGGTGCGCCTCGGGAAAATCCATTCGTCGTTGTGGAGGATCTTGATCCTCCTCCGCTACTTTGTGAATAAGACAAAGTCTCATCGATTCACAATCGACCACCTGTTTCGGTAATACAATCCTCGATTGTTCTGAGGGGAACTGATCAAGCTTACTCGCCGGGCCAACAAGGCCCCTTTTTCGAGTATCGACGTAGACTGAGACCAGGGCTGGCAGGGACGCTTTGTCCGAGTGAAAATTGAAGACCTGATCCCCCCGAATACATGACATTCCTTGAGAAGTGTAATGCGTCTCGTAGGTGAAATCTCTCGTTAAAGCTCAAAATTCCTTTTTCTTCGTTTTGTTTCTCGTCATTCATGTTTGTTGTTGTCATTCAGTGTGAAGTTTGAAAATAATTAGATTGGATATTCCTCAGTCTCATGCTTTTATTAGTATACTCTTGTGTCATGTACTAAATTTTTTCACTAATATCTAATGATATTATCCTTATTTTCTTTGAAAAAAATCAGTCTTACACAAGAGAACTTTCAGTGTAGAACACGGTTCATCGAGCTTATAGGGTATGTATTCTACACTCCGCATAATTTGTAATAACTACATATGGATCATGATCTGAAAAGAGTCCCACCTTATCCCAAACTCCTTTTGAACCCATTAGTTACAAATGAACCAGTTTTACCAAGAGACCAATGCGCCATAATTGACGAATTTTTTGGGGAAGAGTCCAACATCTCTTCAAACTAACACTCCTAATGTGATTAGACTTCTAACCTCCAAAAGTTTCCATATACAGTCAACGTTTCCCTCTGTAAATTGATTGACCCTACCCTTTTTTCTCACCTCTCATTTTCTAAAGATCAAAACTTCTAAACCCTAAACCTATCTCAAAATTCTTCATCTACCTACATTGATCAAATGGAAAACTTATCTGAAAAGCCCAAGAACACTTAAACCCTTCTTCACTACCTAAAGAACTTTCACCCACACCTTCAACCACCCAAACCCCCAAACAAAATGCGTGTCAAGATGTTTGCACAAAAAATAGTGGCTAGTAGAGAACAATCAAACAAATTGAATGAGATATTACACGTAGTCAAGCAGAAGAACCACAAAATTCTGATGGTTCTTTTCGGTCTATGAATGAGGGGGAAGAACTAGTTTCATCTGAAACTAAACAGGTAATTTATGGGTTTAAATCTTCTATTGTTGGGTCTAAAGCCAAGAAAATCGTGAAAATAGCCTTGAGTTGGTTGGTTCTGTTGCTGGTGTAGAAATAGGAAATAATGGAAAAGATACAGATATTGGTGGTAAAAATATAAAAGAAAAAGGAAAAAACCAAGTGAGGGTGTTGAGCCATATGTGAGGGGAATGGAAAAACCACGAGTGCCTGGATATACTTCACCTACTCGTATTGGGTTAGATAAAGAAACATGTGCAATGGTTGTCTAAAGCGAAAAAATTAGTGAGAATGAAAAAAACTATGAATGAAAGTATAGAGATAGAATCACAGGAGATAAGTAATGGTTATGGTGATTGAAGTGCAGCAGAGGGATGGTTAGGTTGTGGAAACAGTTTCATGAAGCAGTTCCTTCTCTTGATGAAAATGTACAAGATCCCATTCATGATCTGCAGCTAAAAGTGTTAGATAGTTACAATCCAAAGACGAAGAGCAAAGTTGGAAAGACTCCAGGAAAGGGCATGGGTAGAGAGAAGTTTCTCCTTCTATCCCGGTAGCAACTCCTCCCACATGATGAAGAACTACAAGGATCTAGAAGAAGTAGAGTGGGGCCAATATAAAAAAAGCCTTAGCTGAGAGTGCCAAGAAAGTTTCTTCGAAAGGAAAGAAAAAGTCTAGTAAGCCAACCGAAGTAGTCAAGATAGAGAAGATGAACTTGGTTCTTAAAGATGAAGATAATGTCATGACCCCAAAATACCCAGTCGTGATGGCGCCTATCGTGAAATCAGGAAAGCCACATATATCATTGCTAAAAGTTGTTTTCAGGAAAAATCATTGTATTTATAGCAAGAGACTCGTTTTTATAAAGGAAATTAAGGGCTTAACATCATTAATAACATAAGTAAAAGAAAACCTGATCCCAGATCTAGGGTCACCAAGTTATGAGCTACTACAAAAATAGAAATATCGAAATACAAAAGTAGACAACATAGTCTGAAATAACAAAATGTGATATGAAGATAAAGAAGGATAAGTCGATGCTGCGATCGCCAACTGCTACCTCGAGAACTCCAAAAGAAACTCTGACAGCCAATCAGCAACCACTACCGGGTCCTGTTGTACCTGGATCTGCACACAAGGTGCAGGGGGTAACGTGAGTACACCAACTCAGAAGTAACGAACCCAAACTATGGGCTAAGAGGTAGTGACAGACTAAACCTCAGCAAATATAATAAGACAATGTACATAAATTAGACATGTTCGTAGTTTTATCAAATAATGAAAACAGAATATGCCAGGTATGACCAGTATCCCATGTAATACTCAGTGTACTCTACATGCCAGTATATCAACAGTGTGGAAATTCACATACTGCTCACAACTCTCACACATAAGTCCACTCAGTACTGTATATGGCTCTCAGGACCAGGGAAGATCCATCCCAGAATATGCATGAACACTGGTGACCGTAGTCACTCAGTATTGAGGAATACGCCAATCCAGCCCTACGGAGAAAATCCATCTCCGGAATACAACACTCGGACAAGATCCATGTCCAAGGACGATCCATCCCTCACATATCATCAACTTCAGACAAGATCCATGTCCAGGGAAGATCCATCCCTCAAATATCAATGCGCTCACTGGGGTTGTAAAGACTCCGGAGGGGCTCTTATTAGCCCAAGCGCTATAACGAGCCAATTTAGGCATAATCAGAGTATTGCTATGGTGTGCAGTCCGATCTCATAATTGTCTCTCAATAACAAGCTCTCAGCTCGCTCAACCATTACTCTCTTGTCTCGCTCACATGGGCTCACAGATGGATGAACTAGCCTGAATCAATGATAATGTACAAGATTAACAATTACCGATACTGAGACATGATATAATATGCTATGACAGGACTGAGTATATAAATTCAATAAAAATACACAAGGAGACAGCAATATAGGACCACTCGGGTCTCATCATTTTCGGCGCGAAGCCTTAGCATTGTACTTAGCATGATTTCTAGCATGTTCACATTAACCACATTAATAGAAGTGCGGATATCAATCTGTAATAGCTACTGGACGGTGCCATGGGATGAGCCCGGCCACCTATCACTCGGTGCACGCTCGCACGCCCGTCACTTGGCGTGTGCGTCACCTTAATTATAGTCATATATCATATAGTTCGGGGTTTCGAACCCTCAAAACCAAGTTTGGAAACGTTACTTACCTTAAACCGGCTAAAATCCTAGCCCACAATTCCTGTGCCTCTAGACTCGGCCTTCGATTTCTCTAATTCTACCGAAAATCAGATTTATATCATTAATATATGCCAAGGAACGAAGCCCACTCGAAAATTATCAAATTCAACCACAAATCCCGAAATTGGCCAAACCCGACCCCCAGACCCACATCTCGGAATTCGATAAAAATGATATCACAAGAATCCTCATCCTCCCACGAGTCTATACATACCAAGAACATCAAAATCGGACCTCAAATGGCCCCTCAAATCCCCAATTAAAGGTCTCCAATTTACAAGCCCTAATCCCCCAATTTTAGTCACTAATTTCCATAAAGTTTTACCCCCATCAGTCAAATAATACCATATAAATGAGTTTTTAGGTCCAAAATTCTTACCTCCACGAAGTTCCCTCGAATTCCCTCTTCAAAACTCTCCAAAAAGCTTCAAACCCGAACATAAATGGTGGAAAATGACCAAAATTCTCTAAGGCTCCTATTTATATGTTCTGACCAACGATGACCGCATCTGCGGCTTATTTATCGCACCTGCGGTCCCAGGTGCGCACCTGCGACATTTCATTAAATGGCCAAATCCCGCACCTGCGCTTCACCTACCGCACCTGCGGCTTCGCAGGTGCGGTCAATCTCCCGTATCTGCGGTCCTTCTCCAGCCTAGCCAATTCCGCACCTGCGATTCTTCCTCCGCTTCTGCGGTCTCTCACTTGCGGTCCCCGAATCGCAGGTGCGGTTATGACAGAACCAACATCTTCAGCTACATTTTCCAACTTCCAAATTTTCTGATAGCTATCCGAACTCATCCCGAGGCCACCGGGACCTCAACCAAAAATATGAACAAGTCATAAATGATCACCCAGACTTAGTCGAACCCTCGGAACACCCAAAATAATAACGAAACACCAAATCAACCCATGATTCAAGCCTAAGGATCTTCAAACTTCCAAAAATCACCAACGATGCCGAAACTAACCAAACCTCATCTGAGTGACCTGAAACTTTGTACGCATATCCAAAATGACACTACGAACCTGTTCCAACCCCGATAGCTAATTTTTCACTGCTGACCGAAAAATGCCAAAAACTCAATTTCGCCAATTCAAGCCTAATTCTACTCCGGACCTAAAAACCACATTCCAAACACACTCCTAAGTCCCAAATCACCTAGCGAAGATATCCGAGCCATAAAATCCACATTCCGAGGTCGTTTACCTAATGGTCAACTTCCGGTTGACTTTTCTAACTATAAGGCCAACTTAAGAGACTAAGTATCTCATTTCATACCACGACCACTCCGAACCCGACCCAACCGACCCAACACAATATAAATAGGTTATGCAACATTTGATAAAGAAAAAAAAGGGAAAACACGGTTAATCTTACAGAACGACCGGCCGAGTCGTTACAGATAAGGATGTCAAAGTACCCACACCTAATGCTAAAAAGAGAAAGACTAATCAAAAGAACTCTTAAGAAACAAAGGCTGAGGCAGCTGGCTCAGCTATATTTAAAAGAACTAGGTCTGCCAAAAGGAGCAAGAAGGCTCAAATAGTGGAAGAAAATAATGTTGAGATTGAGAGGCGGAAAAGGCTTGCTGAAGTGGAAGCTGGGAGAGACTCTCTCAAGTCTGACCTTGCAAAGGAGAAAGAGAAGAATGAGGGCATTCTTCATGATATGTTGAAACTGCTACAAGCCAGGAACCCGAGAACCTGGTCCTTCCCAGTCCTAAACCCTTCTTAGCCCAATTTGTAACCAGTGATCCAAGTGGGATTTTTCTGTTTTTGCTCATGGTCCTATATTTTTATTTCTTCTTATGCTTTGTGGTAGGATCTTACCAATTAATAAAATTCACTACTTCTGCTCTAATTGTTTGTTGATATATCTTAGATGGTAATAGCCTTAGATTGAAAAGGAGAAAATTGAATCCATGATTGCATTTGAAGTAGCCAGTGGCCATGAGTGATATCTGTTAAAATTTGGTTACTTGACTTGATTATGCAACTTTTCGATGATGCCAAAAAGGGGAAGATAAGGTGTGCTTTTACTTTGGACTTTAATATTTATAACCTAATGAACCTAGTCCTTGATGATTTGTGAATTTAAATAAAATATATTCCGACATTGTGTTCGATGTTGAGAAAATTTGAAACATGTTCCATGCTTCTAACATTGTGTTCGATGTTGAGCTGAGTTGAAACATGTTCCATGCTTCTGAAAAGCGCAGAGTTTGTCATCATCAAAAAGGGAGAAATTTGTTGACTTGAGTGGTTTTGATTTTGATGATTAACAAAGGAACGCATGCATGAACCAGGTCCATGGACATTATACACGGGCCGCGGCCACATTCAAGCACAAGGAATGCACGTGAACTGGCTAAGTATAAGTGGTTATATATGATATTCCTTGAACGAAAAGTTTGCATAATTGATAAGGAGCGGGACTCCTTACTTGAAGAGAACTATATCCAAGATAAGAGAAGAGTTAGAAGTTGAAGTTGACTAGAACCCTTCCATCAAGGAACAGTAAAGCATTAGACTTCTAGTTGTTTATTTACTAACTCTATATATATTAGTTGTATTCTCTTTGACAAATAATACACATATATTGAAGTAAAAGCATAATTGAGAGAAAAATAACAAGACACTTTGTGAGCAATTTCTGTGAGATTCAAGAGTGTGACCCTGAAGCTACACAAACCAGATTGAAGAACCAGTTCTATAAAGGCTTTTATGTGTCTTTCTTTATTTCTAGTTCAAAGTGTAACAGGCGTTTTGAGTTGTACCTTTCAGCTTTCTTAGAATCAAATTGTACTAGGTACTTGAGTTGTATCATTAAGTTAAGAGTTAACTTGAAGTAGTCGCAACATCCTCTGGTATGTTATTATAAGGGTTAGAGTTAATCCTTAGGTTTGCAATATGTTGTCAACTTGAGTTGCATCTTTCAAGTTAGAGTTAACTTGAAGTAGTCGCAACAGTTTGTGGTGTGTTGCTTAAAGGGTTAGAGTTAATCCTTAGGTTTGCAAGAGTTTTTAAACTTTGTTGTTGTCTCAGAGTTGTAGTGAAGTATTTGAAAAAAATCCTATTGGGTAGTAGATAGTGATTTTTTCACCTTTTGAGTCAGGGTTTTTCACGTAAAAATTATTGTGTTCTTCACTTTCTGCATTATTTATTCGGCAATTGTAGTGTAAGGAATGCACAGAAGAACCAGGTCCTTCGATAATCTAGTGCACGCAAAAATTGGACACCACAAAAATCATCCTCATCCACCCCTCTAGTGCAGTATTTAAGTTTAAAATATCAACAAGCAACTCGAGTTGTTCAGATTTAGATAATCTCTGTTTTTACATAATTTCAATATAGTCTTAGAAAATAGATTGTTGAGTCTTGAAATTATAAAGTTTGAATATAACAGAAAAGATATAGAATATCCATATAGACAAACTCGATTACTTTAGTATTGAGACGTAATTAACTTTTTTTTTCTACAATCACAAAAATAAAAGAAATATAGTAGCCGTTTTTTTTCTACAACTCGATTAGTTTATGTTTGTTCTCTTAATTCTTCTCTCCGGATTGTTCTCTGTGATTCAAGGTCTTAAGCAGTGTATTTCTCGATCACAGGATGATGCGAAGCTCCTCACAGTGTATTTGATCTCTGTATTGGTCAGAATATGGATTGGAATTGATAGCCTTATTGGTCATGGTCGAAGTCTAATCCGATCACGGTTTTGCGGCATAGAGTCCTTCTTAGGAGAGCTGACGTCGTGGTCGAGTAGAGATAATAGGAAAAGCAATGGTAAGATGAGTTTAAGGCAGAAAGAGGGAATATTTTATGGTTGTACTTTTTTAGGGTTCCAAAAGAATGTTTCCAATAAATAGGAAGAGAAAAAGAACAAAAATGGGATCTTGAACCTTCTGAGAAGAATACACTTGTAAAGTTAACAACAAAGAATATACAAAGCTTGTCTTTTCTACTGATTCCTTTATTTGAATATACTTTTTTGGTTCACAAGATCCAAGAGTCTCGTATTCATTTACATCTTATACTATTCACGTTGCTGACAGGAAGATGATTCACCCAAGTCATTCAATATTTGGGTGATTTATTCCTCTTTATTACATTTATTTCCATTGTATGCATTTATTCTGCACCACTATTGGAACATTCATTGATAATCATTGCACACGATTAGCTTGTATTCAATATTGCTGGGCTTAGTTCGATCTTACTCACGCTTACAACTTCCAAATCTAGTAATCATTAAAGCTAACTAGGATTCACCACTTATCTGACTTATTAATTCGTTTAAAGAAAAGGTCAATACTTTTTTTGGTAAAACAATTTGGCACCGTCTGTGGGGAGGTTCTAGTTAAAATCTTCAGTTTCTGCTAGATCTAAAAAAAATACACGTACAACAGTTGTCTTTTTTCATGTGCGAATTAACAATGGCAAGAAAGGGAGAAGAAAGGCTAAAAGCCATAGCAGTTGTCACTACCGACCTCATGAATACCATCAACGAGATTGATGGAGAAGGAGAGGAAAATGTAACACCAAGCGTTACGCCAGGGCGAAGCGTTTCACCTCCCCCTCATGGAAGTGTAACTGTCACGCGCGAAAGGGGGGCCTCCACGTCCACAACCGAAGAAGCATCACCAGCGGTGAAAAAGGCACTAGAAGCATGGATGACAAGCACACTAAGCAACTTCCTTGACAAACCCGCTTAGGGAAAAAGTCAAAACACCGCACAAGCGGATGCTACAACAACCATTAACGAACAACCCACCCCCGCCCAACATGTAATACTAACACTACTGTTGATGTAGGCAATGACGCACTCTCAGCAATACTGAAGAAGATGGAAGAAATAGAAAACGAAAACAAAGCACTCCGAGACCAGATGAAAGAGAATCAAGAAAGGGTCGATAAGATACCAAGCGCCCCAAAACTCCTGCCTAAACGGGACGTCGGCTGGTTCGTCGAACAACCATATAGCAAAGAGGCAGCCCCGCATTCCATACCCAAAACCTTAAAAATGCCACCATATTTGAGAATATATGACGGCAAAATAGACCCCAAAGATCACAGCATTCATTACATTACAGCAGTAAAGGGCAACGACCTCTCAAAGGAACATGTACCATCAGTATTGTTGAAGAAGTTCGGCGAAACCCTAACAGGGGGAGCCTTAACATGGTATTCACAACTACCAACACAGTCAATAACAATGTTCAAGGAAATGGATGACAAGTTTGTAACAACCCACGTTGGGGCTAAGAAGGCGGAGGCCAAAGTGAACGATATATTCGTCATTAGGCAGTCGCCTGGCGAGGGACTCAGGGACTTCCTCGCCTGATTCAAAAAAAATTAGAATGAGGAAAGAATGATTGTGGCAGCTTTCCAGAATGGGTTGAACAGGAATGGGTCGAGGGGGACCAGAAAATTATTGAGCAGACTCATGAAATATCCCCCCACCACGTGGGAAGAAATTCACAATGCTTATTGCGTCGGGTAAGAGAAGACGAGGATGACCTCAATGTCCCAACCCAACAGCTAACGTCAGTCCAAATAGAGTCGAGAAGAGATCGTCGCAATGATAGCCGAAGAGATCACTCAGGTCTGCGTCCCAACCGGGACAGACACCAACCATACGTCAGAGTGGCTATCCCACTCTGAAGGGTCGTCCAGGCCAAATACAGGGACTCAACAAAACGAAAGAGGTATGCCTCCACTCTTATCCGCTCACAATTTTTGTGTTTCTCCTTTAGAAATAGTGTACGCACTGGAGAAGCTCGACTTGAAGGTGAAGTGGCCTCAAAAGATGAAGTCTGACCCAAACACCATAAGGTCGAACGCCCTCTGTGAGTTCCATCAGGAGCGAGGTCACAAGACCGAATATTGTAAAGCTTTGCGACAGGAAGTGGTGAACATGCTCAACCAAGGACACCTAAAGGAGCTGATGAGCGACCGAAGAAGATCCAACCTCAGCCGTGGACGACAACAACACCAAGGCCCTCAAAATCCACCCTCCCCTGCCTGCACCATCCAAATGATCATCGGCGGAGGCGACGAAGCCGCAATCAATCACGTGAAGTTCACCACCACGCATAAACTGAAGCGGTCGATCACCCATGAACAGTATGATGACCTCAAAGACAGTATCATCTTCGATAAGTCATATACCCACGGTTTGACCTTTCCTTACCTTGATGCTCTTGTCATTACCTTAAGAATTTTAGATACTGATGTAAAAAAATAATGGTAGATGATGGAAGCGGTTCGTGTATTATCCACCCCCTAGTTCTCACACAAATGAGACTCGAGGACAAGATAGTACTACGTTTCAGAACACTGACAAGTTTTAACAATGCAGTTGAGCGTACCTCAGAAGAAATAACTCTACCCGTCCTGGACGGGGGTGTCACCCTAGAGACAACAATCCATATCATGAACCAGGACACAGCCTACAACGTCATCATATCCAGCTTGTATCAAGTAATCAAGTTCCCTACTCCGTGGGGGATATTCAGCATTCAAGGAGAACATCACACGGCCCAAGAATTCTATCACATCACCCAAGACTATACATACACTCAATAGTTAAAAGGAACGGGCTTGGAAGCATAGCAATTACCAAAGTTGGGGCCCGAACCCGACAAACAGAGAGATGTCATCAAGGACCCGACATCGTGGAGGCCACGGGGTCAATGGTAGAAGATCTCGACCCCAAACAAATAGACAAAAACGACCTCATCAAAAAGGCTTACATCGGCCATAAACTCTCTAAACCAGGTAAATTTCACAAATTTTTAACTGACAATGCAGATTTATTTGCTTTCTCCCATGCAGATATGCCAGGTACCCCGAAAGACATTGCCACACACAAATTGAATGTAGATCCATTCTACCCACCAGTACGACAAATAAGAAGAAAATTCAACGCCGCAATCAACGAGGCCATCTGCGAAGAGGTGGAGAAACTACTCGCCAACGGCTCCATCATAGAGTCCAAATACCCCCAATGGGTCGCCAACATAGTCATGGTAAAGAAGAAGAAAAAAATGGTGCATGGCGTGGACTTCACAGACCTAAACAAAGCATGCCTGAAGGACTCATTTTCGTTTCCACACATCGACCAACTCATCGATGCAACGGCAGGGCACGAGCTGCTAAGCTTCCTGGACGCCTATTCGGGATACAACAAAATCCTCAGGGAGGAGGAGGACCATGAAAAAACCACTTTCATAACTCATCAGGGGACGTACTGCTATAGAGTCATGCCATTTGGATTGAAAAACGCAGGAGCAACCTATCAAAGGTTGGTCACTAAGATGTTCAAGGACCAGCTCGGCAAAACAATGGAGGTATACATAGACGATATGTTGGCCAAATCCAAAAGGAAAGAAGATCATATCGACCACCTGAAAGAGGCCTTCGATACACTAAGGCGTTACGACATGAAGCTAAACCCCAAAAAGTGTGCTTTTGGTGTAACCTCGGGAAAGTTCCTAGGCTTCCTGGTGTCACAAAGAGGCATCGAAGTCAACCCCGACAAGATCAAAGCTATCGAAGGAATACCTGAAATACTGACCAACAAGAAGCAGGTATAATAATTGACCGGCCGTATAGTAGCCCTGTCGAGATTCATCTCACGATCCTCCGATAGATGCGGAAAAATTTTCAACGTACTTGAGAAAGACAACGGACTTCAGTGGAACTCAGAATGCATCGAGGCCTTAAGGGAACTAAAGGCATATTTTTCTTCGCCTCCACTACTCGCCAAAGCAAAACCCGATGAATGCCTCCTGGTATACTTAGCCGTATCAGAAGTAGCGGTAAATGCAGTGCTGGTTCACAAAAACAAAGGTATGTAGTCTCCAATTTATTATATTAGCAAAACCCTGGTTGATGCCAAAACGAGGTACCCCCCCTCGAAAAGTTGGATTTGGCATTAGTCATAGCTTCACGAAATCTTAGACCTTATTTCCATTGTCACCCCATATCGGTGGTCACGACCTTCCCCCTAAGAAACATTCTACATAAACCCGATCTGTCGGGGAGGCTGGCCAAATGGGCCATCGAATTGAGCGAGCACGATATCACATATCAACCGCGAACGGCGATAAAGTTGCAAGTACTAGCAAACTTCGTCGCCGACTTCAGCGCCAAGATAATGCCTAAAGTCGAGCAGGAAACTTCCCGTACTGCTCCCAACTTACCTGCCTATGGGTCTTATACACATACGACGCTTATAACGCATCAGGTTCTGGACTAGGACTCGTACTCGAGGTCCCAATGGGAGAAGTCACCCGCCAGTCCATACGGTGCCCCGATATGACTAACCACGAGGCGGTAATTGTAGGACTAAAGCTAGCTATCAAGTACGAAGCACAACGAGTCATCCTTCGATGCGACTCACAACTCGTCGTCAACCAAGTCACAGAGACTTACCAAATCAAGGAGCAAAGGCTGCAAAAGTACCAAGCAGAAAGTCATAAACTGCTGTCGAAATTCGACGAATGCCAATTCGATCAAGTACCTCGAGCTCAAAGCATTGAGGCAGATGTCCTCGCTAAATTAGCAGCAGCAACAAAAGGCATAAATGGAAAGGAGAACGTGGCCAACCTACTCCACTCGTAAAGAGACCAACTTGAGGTGCACTCTGTAAACTTAACTTGGGACTGGTGCAACTGTATTATAACACACTTGCAGGAGGGAATACTTTCATCAGACAAAAAATAAGCCAAAAATCTTCGAATGCAGGAGGACAGGTACAACATCATCGACAACGACTTGTACAAAAGGACATTCGGCGGTCCCTTGGCAAAATGCCTAGGACCCAACCAAACAAGACGCGTCCTTGAAGAAATACAGGAAGGCCATTGCGGTGCCCATACCGGTAACCAAGCCCTCGTCTAATGCCTCATATGAGCAGGCTATTATTGGCCCACCATGAATAAAGAAGTCGCTGAGTCGTCAAAAAATGCGAGCATTGCCATAAATACTCCCCCATGATACACCAAGCGAGAGAACACCTCCACTCAGTCACATAGCCATGGTCATTCATCAAATGGGGAATGGACATCGTGGAACCACTTCCAGCAAGACGAGGTAATGTATGTTTCCTTTTGGTTTTAACTGACTACTTTCCCAAATGTGTAGAAGCAGGTGCGTTCGCCAAAATACGTGAACAGGAAGTCATCACATTCATATAGAGGAACATTATATGCCGCTTCGGCATCCAATGGAGATTAGCTCTGATAAGGGACCACAATTCACCGGGAAGAAGACCGCCGAATTTTTTGAAAAATGGTACATCAAACGAATACTCTCCACGCCATATCATCCTGTAGGCAACGGCCAAGACGAATCCTCCAACAAAATAATATTAAACATCATGAAGAAGAAACTCGAAGATGCCAAGGGACTGTGGACAGAACTACTACCCGAAGTGCTATGGGCATACCGCACCACGACAAAAATGAGCACAGGAGAAACGCCATACTCATTGGTCTATGGGACTGATGCAGTGATACCGGTCGAGGTCGGTGATCCAAGCCTAAGAAACTCCAATGAGAGCGGACCAAACAACGCAAGAACAGAAAGCAAGACCTCGACAAAGTAGAAGAACGGAGATATATGGCCTACATTAGAATGATAGGCCAAAAATAGCAAGCAGAACGGTATTACAACAAAAAGGCCGAAGTCAGACCACTCAAAGTCGGGGACTACGTACTCAAGGCTGAAACACATGCAAGCAAAGACCTAAGAGAAGGCAAACTAGGAGTCAACTGGGACGAACCGTACAAAATCACAACAACAACTAACAAAAGGTCATTCCAACTAGAAACAATGGAGGGAAAGCTACTACCAAACAATTGGAACGTCGCTCACCTCAAATACTTCAACTTCTGAAAATGGACATCCTCCAAGTCTTACTATTTTTCCCTCACTCGGGTTTTATCCCTAGTTGGGTTTTACCGAGGAGGTTTTTAATGAGGCGATAAAGGGGACGTCTCGAAGTTCAAGTATGTGATTCATCGCTCCGCCTATCGGCTACTCCAGGAAAAACGATGAAGGGACTAGGTAGACGCAGAACTTCTCAAATGTATGTATTGAACAAGCATGTAATATTCTCCAATGAAATGAATAAACAAAGCTTCATGCAACATTTTTTCGCACAACTCCAAATCGTTCTACATTCTACACTATACATCCGACCTCGTTCAAATTACTTTACATTCGACCCCGTTCGAATTACTTTACATTCGACCCCGTTCGAATTACTTTACATTCGACCCCGTTCGAATTACTTTACATTCGACCTCGTTCGAATTACTTTACATTCGACCTCTTTCGAATTACTTTACATTCGACCTCGTTCGAATTACATTACGTTCGACCTCGTTCGCATTACGTTACATTCGACCTCGTCCGAATTACGTTATATTCGACCTCGTTCGAATTAATTTACATTCGACCTCGCTCGAATCACTTTACATTCGACCTCGTTTGAATTACTTTACATTCGACCTTGTTCTAATTACTTTGCATTTGACCTCGAGTCAGTCTACGCTCAGCCTCCCCGAAAGCAACATCACATAACAAAAAAAAAGAGCAACAAGAGAGCGTGAATCCAAAAACATATAGCAAAAAGGTAATCGTTCCATTTCAATGGATTGAAATACATTACTTGTTTTTAACAAAGGGCTCGAGTACACCCTCATAAAAAAGCAAAACAACCAAAATATTAAGTACAAAGACTTTATGTTGCATCATCCCCGCCATCATACTCTTCGTCGTACCAAGGTGAGAGGCAAGACCATCCACAGTGTCATCATCATCATCCCCGTCGGGCGTACCAAACTCATAACCACAAGCTTCACGAGCTGCTCGTGCCTTGACACGAACTCCTGCAAGCTCTTCCTCGAAAACCTTTCCGGCAACCCTCAAAGACTTGTACGCATCGAGTTGGGCCTCAACATGAACCCACATCTCGTACAACTCCCGTGATACACTCGGATAGGCTGAAGCTTGAGGAGTAGACAGTCGATCTGGATGTTCCTTCTCGACCTTCAAGAGGGCGATCTGCTCATTTAACCCGGATAACTCCCCCTCCAAATTCCCAACCTGCTCCTCCAACCTCGCCACCTTAAGAGCTGATGTCTCCGCCTCACTGGTCCGCTCAGACTTACAAACGGGTAGGGTACCCGCCAAAGCTGTCGCCTCCGCCACTGCGGCCATCCTGGTCCTCTTGGCTAGATTCAGCTCCGCGACCCTAGCACTCAGTTCAGCCCTCAATTCGGTGGCCCTGGCCTCGCTCTGTTTGAGCTCTACCTTCAAGGACGCCACTCGCGCCTGGAGATCAGCATTCTCGGCCATTACCCCCTTAATTAGTTCAAGTTCATCTTCCTTGGACCTCAAAGTCTCCTCTAACACGTTGCATCGGCCAATGGCCTTCATGATATCCTCATCCTTTTCTTGCAGCTCTTCATCCTTCCTCCCAATCTCATCGCGCAACACTCGGAATTGACCGTCCTCGCCGACACTCCTGACCATCCTCCGATACCTGGTACAATACTCCCTATATTTGGACTCCATCCTCCTATAGAGAGCAACTCTCTCCCCCTCTCGTTGGTCGCGCTCAATCTCCAGGATGAGAGTATGATGAGTAAGAGAAGACAAGTCAGCAAAAGTAAAATAATACCCACAAAACACACCAAAACTCAGAATAAAAGAAGTGAGAACTCACCAGCAAAGCCATGCCCGATATGACTATAGAGAGGTCGGTATCATTAAGTGTCTGCAACATTCTGTTTTCCGCCTCCACACACAAGGGGGAAAAAGATGGCGCAACGCGCTCTGAATGGACCAAGAGGTGTTAATACACAGGAATGACTATGTGTTGATTAGGACCTTCCGTCCTTATCTCCACACGAGTAGCCCTCTCAGTGAGAGCCTGTACCTCCTAGGGTTCGATGTCAGAACTGGAATCGGCGTCCCCTACAGGGACCTCACCACCTCTTACGGACGCTGATGACGAGCCACCTTCAACAGCCCGCACAAGATCTTTGCCACTATGAACCCCCTTGGCCGTAGAATGCCTTTCCTCCATAACGGCACCCATCGCAGTAGCCACCTCCACGGCTAGCAACGACTCTGGCCTCGCCTCGAAAGCCATGACTCTCTCCGACTCTTGAACAACAATGGCCCTCCCTATTTCTGTACTCCGCCTCTTCCTCGGCGTTGTCTCCTCACCACGAGATGACTCGCCGGCAAGAAGAAAAACCTGCTGAAAAGAAACCTCGTCTGGGATGGCAACGGCTAAAGAGGCGAGATCCTTTACTGGTGAAGCTTGAGCCTGACCTCGTACGAACTCGACCAGAGCGAACTCCATCGCTGCCGAAGTCACCTTCTGGCGAAAGGCAAGAGTAGGAGCCTTCATCTTTTTAGGAACTCGCCGACATGACACCAACGGGAGGTCAAGTCAAATAACGATAAAGGACAAAGCCCAGCCGGAGAATAGGAATACTTACGAGACGAAGTCCTAGGCCCATGGCATTTATGGAAGGACACCCAGTCGCGAACTCCCATGGTGTGGGGAAACATGCGAGTTACCCAATCCTTAATATCCAAGACAAAAGAAGGAGAATGCCTCATAGCTGAAAACAAGGAACTCGTGAACGGGTCGAAGACCGAAAAGAAAAGAAAAAAATGAAGAAAGAACAACAAATGGTACGAGGAGATACTTACGACTATGGTTCCACTTCTCGGGATACCCAGTCGGCTCCGCCACTATATGATCAGTTCTGACGAAGAAATATTTGCGCCAGAATAGTCGACTTGCTTTATCATCCATTCTAGACACCAATCCTTTCGTTCTCGATGTCGTAAATGTATCAGGATGCCTCTAAAAAAGGTAGGCGAGAATAGGTGCAGCAAATGGCGGAGGTCAACCTCACAACCGGCCAATTCCGCGTACTTAGCCAGCATTAGGAAGACCTTATATAAGTAGGGGGAGAGCTGTGCTGGGAAAACGTTGTAGAAACGGAAGAACTGCTCAGCTAACCGAGGGAGAGGAAGGGAGTAGACAATCAATAAGGGATAAGCATAGAAAGCACAGAACCCTGGCCGATGAACCTGAACTATATCGCCCCCCGCCGGGACGATCTCGACGTAAGAAGGGATGCGGTATTTAGATCGCATGTCAGCCAACTCATCAGGCCCCGACTCAGAAATCTCAAGAGCAAGAGCGGGAGCAGGTTCTTTAGGAAAATCATTTCTGACCGTAGGTTTTTTTGGGAACCACCTCCTCAACGGTGGGGAAGTCGTCATCCCTTTCGTCCATGGGCCCCTCACTAACGGGAGGAATGGCCACCGATAAAGGAGTGGTATCAGAAACTTCATCATGGCTGTGAGGAGAAGTTGACATACTGACAATATAATGTGTATACAACGAGATAAGAGAAAAGTTCTAGTGGCTGAGAAAGAAACTAAAAATCGAAGATGAAGGAACTACAAGAGATAGAGGAGAAGATCATAGAGAGAATGTATGCCTAAGAAGAAGAAAATAGTGAAAATTTCGAATGAGAAACCCCCTCCTCTATTTATAGGGTTGGGTGACGTTAGAATCAAGGCCAAAAAGCCGTCAATGGCACCAAAATCAAAGCATCAACAGTGCAGACTCTGCACCGAGAAGACGCGTAATGATGACGTGTGTGGCGTTGATGTCATCCAACATCACCTACACCAACCGCAGCCTTTTTGGCAACCATCATCCCGACTTCGATCGATCCAATCCTACCATCGCGACCAAATTTCTCTCAGAACAAGCACGGACGTAGCTCGCTCATCAAGGACGTTGAAGACCACGACTTCAATAAACGGAGGGACTAACTGTATTGGTCAAAATTTGGATTGGAATTGATAGCCTTATTGGTCGTGGTTGAAGTCTAAGCCGGTCACGATTTTGCGGCACAGAGTTCTTCTTATGAGAGCTGAGGTTGTGGTCGAGTAGAGATAATAGGAAAAGCAATGGTAAGATGAGTTTAGGCAGGAAGAGGGAATATTCCATTTGAATATCCGTTGGTTGTACTTTTTAGGGTTCCAAAAGAATATTTCCAATAAATAGGAAGAGAAAAAGAACAAAAATGGGATCTTGGAACTTCTGAGAATAATAGACTTGTAAGGTTAACAACAAATAATATACAAAGCTTGTTTTTCCACTGATTCCTTTATTTGAATATACTTTTTTGGTTCACAAGATCCAAGAGTCTCGTGTTCATTTACATCTTATACTATTCACGTTGTTGACAGGAAGATGATTCACCCAAGTCATTCAATATTTGGGTGATTTAATCCTCTTTATTACATTTATTGTCATTGTATGCATTTATTCTACACCACTATTGGAACATTCATTGATAATCATTGCACACGATTAGCTTGTATTCAATATTGCTGGGCTTAGTTCGATCTTACTCACGTTTACAAATTCCTGATTTAGTTGTCATTAAATTTAACTAGGATTTACCCCTTATCCCACTTGTTAATTCGTTTAAAGAAAAGGTTAATACTTTTTTGGTAAAACAATCTCCATAAAAGTCCGGCAGTATTTCGGATCGATCACGAGCAAAAATTCTCTTGATCGTTCCTTCTTGTTTCTTCAATCGAGGGCCAAAATATGTATCTCTCGAACAAAGCATATTTCAGCTGCATTTCGAGTTGATCGTGAGAGAATGTTTCTTGAGCACTTCGGCTTTGAAACAAATATATTGCTCTATATGTTATCTTGATCTCTTTGTAATATTCCAAGTTTGTGGAAAAAAATTATTGATTGATTTAGCTTCGACTGCAACTTGACGACAGTTAGATAAAGCTAAGAATATATTACTATATATAATAAGGGATAATCAAAAGACTTTTGTAGTTTTTACATATATTTTTTAAAAAAATATAAATTTTTCACTTAATTACTTTTATGTCACGGTCTTATTTTTAATGTCAAATTTATTTTTTGTTTTATGGTTTACAACTTGCCATATCACTTAATGTCTTAGTAACACGTGTGAGTTTGCTGCAACATCAGGCCTTATTGAATTTATAATTTACACGTTAAGCAAGGTTAAAGGTTATTATGATCAAATGGATCCCACGTAAATTTGTCATTCCCACACATTTCTATGTACATATTTCTATTAGAATGATTATGTGAGCCCCACTTAAATAGCTACTATTAATGATTATTATCATCTCCCATTCAACTCTCCTTTAAACAGCTACCCTTATTAAACATTACATTAATTATGTAATTTTAAAGTGTGTTACATATTATTTTCTCTTGATTTAATAATGTTTAGAAGCAAGTAAATATTTTTTGGCTTAATATTCTATTTATAATAAGGGGCAATAGAAAGTTTTTTCCCGTCCTCACATTCAAGTTTTTAAAATCATTGCCCTTAAAGTTGCTATTTTTTACTCTATCAGTTTTGTGGGTGTTGAGTTAATAATACCACTTTTAAGTCTATTTTGTAATTCTATGGTTCTTTTTTGTAGGAGATAGTACATAGTATCTTTCTACAATCACTTCTCACCCTACATTAACCTTCAAATGGAGTTATGGTTGCAACTTAACCAAAATATTTGGTTCTATAATTCGAATTGTTGAAGTACTATAGCTTTATGTACCTTTTACCTTTGCAAATTAAAGAAAAACATGTAAGCATCCAAACTCTTATTTATCGATATTCATAATTTTATCGCTACATTAGCAAAAACGCATCCTTTAAAAGTGAAAAGGATCAAATATTAACAAAATGAGTAAAACATATTAAGTCTAATATTTTTAAACTCTTTTGGTGTGTGGACATTTATAGTCTTTTTTTTAAGAAGATTGTAGGAACTTAAGTAATGTTATTCCAGTTTCTTTGTGTGTTGATATGAGTTCTAAGAAAATCTCTTAAATATGATACATGGTATATCAATTCGGGGTTCACAAGGAATATCAGACTGAAAACAGGCTAGTGTATTTAAAATTTATCTTGATTATATTTGAGTATGCTCGATTATTTTTAATCAGGAGAAATACGATATTTGGTGAAAACTTAAAAACATAGTACATATTGTTCTTTTTACTCATATGTATTACCTTTTGATTTTGAATTTGGGTCTGGGCTAACACGGATTTACTGCAACTAGTATATATATATATATATATATATATATATATATATATATATATAAAGAGCACACTTTTGCAAATAGTGCAATTCCTGTCGTGAGCGCATCATCTGTAAAGTGTAAACGAGGAATTTGGACCGTGCGGTAATAATCCAATAAACGATGTTGTCTCTATCTTGTTTTTAGGAGACTATAGTGCATTTATCCATATCGTCCTCGTTTGCAAGTCAACTGCTAAGCTCAGACACCAATTATACTGCTACGTATTGGTGTGCCGGTTCCCCATTAGACACATTTTTAAAATAATTTATAAGTGTTGACCTCTGATTTGGACATGAATATCCAATATTTGGTCACTCAATGTATTCCAACTTGAAAAGAAATATGGGGCCTTCTGTACTGAGCTCTTTCTTAATTAAGAAGGTTTTGCTCGCGCTCATCTCAATTATGTTACTGTACATATACTATCTATTGTCAATATAAATATCAAGTAACTCTGTTCAGCAAATAAAAAAAGAAAGAAAGAAGAAGAGCTCGATTTGACAACGAAAATATAACATGATTTCCCTTTATTGCTGCTTGGTCGGCCGGGGTGTACACGAACCGAGGTGGTTCGTTTTTTATTAAAACCACACCAAACTAACTATATCGGTTCGGATTGATTCGGTTTGTCGGCTTGTGGGTTTTCAGGTTATTTTGTTACATGAATATTACTTCAATCTTTGTTAAAAAATTTATAAGTAAATATATATTTAGTAAAAATTAAAAAAAAATTGACAAACATATGATCTATTAAAGTTATGGGAGAATTTTGTTAATAACACATGATAGACACTTTTTTAGTCGTTTGACATAATTTTTTGTTGATGTATACTTTCAAGGTTAAATGAATTTGCTATTAAACATAAAAATCAATATGATACCTAATTAATGATATGTTCTGCTTAATTTTAGATTGTCGAAATACCACTTTAAATTCGTAAAAGATATAAAAATTAAATAAATCTTGGCGTATGAATACGAAAGAACAAAGAGATTGACGCATTTCAGTAAGAGATGTTTTCTTTCCTATACCATATAGGAAACCTTATTACTAAATATATTCATTCTTTGTTAATTACCCTAACTGTTAATAGGTTTTCTACAAATTAAATACAAATCGTTATTTACCATATTTAATGGCAGAAAATTTGCCCCTTTTTTGGGGCGGAAATCTTGCCATAAAATCTTCAACTTCAATTTGTCGATATTTATTTTCAAAATTGTAACGGAAGGCAATCTTTAATGGGCGAAAATTACTCTGAAAACTACAATTCAAAAATTCAAATTGATCGATCAGCATCAACTGTAGAACCTACATCTTTCACAGACTGAATTCAAATTGTAGATTTCAAATATTCATACGAAATTCATCATCAATTTCCAGAAATTATATTTCGACAAGTCTGTATTCGTTTTTGTCAAAATATTTCGAAGGAAACTCTGTTGCACGTCTTTTCTTCAGGAAAGCATGGCCAAAATACCAATAATGTTGCAAATTAATGGGACTTGGGATCACTATGGAAGGTTTAGAGATTTTGCAGTTGACGGAATTGTCGTAGAGGATAATGCAAACTACATTTTACTGATTTCTGCCATTGCAGAACAACTGTCGATTGATACTTCTGAAAAAATTATTGAAAT